>JAODLI010040147.1:0-18016 GCA_027575585.1 Percopsis omiscomaycus | reverse complement strand
AAATGTACTAATTGTAAGTCGCTTTGGATAAAAGCGTCTGCTAAATGCTGTAAATGTAAATGTAAATGTAAATATATTTGGTGGATGCATTTGTTTATGGTGTGAGTGTTTACTGATTTAGTTTGGTTGAATTGGCCATGTGTCTCTGAATTATTCAACCTGATTGTATTAACTTTTTTTAACTCACTGCGTGACATAGTATTCTGTAGGCTACTAGTGGGGCGGCAAAGCTATTGTTCATTTTGTGATAAAAGTGCCACATATTTAATATATTTAGAAGAAATCTTAATATTGGGCCATTGGAGATTGACATTCTGATTAATGATTACGGTAATGATGAAGTGATTAACATGGGAGCAGATCCGGTTGACAGCTCACTGTCCCTCCACTGACTATCTCCATCGCAACGGTCTTCAATGTTTGCATTCATCGGGTGACAGAATCGTGACGAATGTAAATCTAGAGTGAAGTCGCATGAATTCCGATATGTTCAGACTGAGGTCTCATTGCAATATGACCTGTATCTGATTTAGGACCACATATGAAAGAGGGCCAAATCAGAATTGAAAAGATCTGGTTTCATGTGATTTGTGCTTATCATATATGTCATATATGAGCAAAAACTTGCCAGAATCAACATCAGCAACATTGTAAGGGCACATGACATCTCTGGTCCGATTGGTTGATCAAATGTTACTACTTGTGTGTGCCCATGCAGCAATCCGTTGTTGAACAGCCTTTCTGATACACATGTAGGCTACGACAGATGTGACGACCTAGAATGTCCGCAGTTCCGTAGCAGAGAAATTGTGGCGGTGCATCAGCTCAGTGACACAACATCACACAAGATGTTAAAGCAATGATTGAACACCAGATGCTGTGATTTAATGTTGGCTTACAATATAGGCCTAATACTGCTGCGCTTACGGTGCGCTTTTTATGGCTAGTTTGTAAGCTGCATTCTACTGTGGGCAGAAGCGGGCCGGTGGACTAGATAAAATAACAATTATTGGCCGTGGTTTTAATATTTTTGAAAATCTTCTTTTTCTGTCTTTGTCTCTCTCTCTCTCTCTCTCTCTCGTTAACTCTCGCATGATCGAAAGGGCTACATTGGTGTGACACTACATTTTATTGTGTGAAAAAACAGTGCTGGCTCTAGCTTTTTCTATCAGGGTTATCAAGCTAGCATTTGGTCCAAAAGTCTGATAGCTATCCAGTCTGTGCCTTCTCCTGAAAAATATGGATGGACCAAAGTAGCTGATTCGTGGACACCTTAATGGACCCTCTTGCCAAAGGGTGCCAAATGTTTGTAGTGAACTCCTAAAGTGTGGCTTCAAAAGTGAGATCTTATACTGCATGTTAGAAACTTTTTATTTGTAATTACCTGATGACAAATGTTAGCAACCTGGAGATTCAAATGAGTCCACTTGGTGGCAATTGTAATCGTAATTGCGTAATTACTAGTGGGGTCCAACCAACCGCTGATTATTTTGAAAAATGCCAGGTCTACCAGGTTTTTGTGATGGCCAAATATCAAGTTTTGTTCCCAATATATTTATCAACACATCTGCCAAATTTGGTGCTTTTCTCACAAAATAAACAATTGTTATGAAATGTTTAGCTATACCGCCCCACTATACTGAAGAATATGATCTTGTATTTTATGGACAAATAACTGCATAATTCTGACTGTTGTGAACCCCCTTTCACAATAAACCCCCTCTCATAAAAAATGCCCACAAGACAAAAACAATAAAAATATCAGTAAGCTGATTAAGGCTCAATGTTTAGTTCAGCCTATATTTCCCCAACGAGAGCTATCCAGCTTCTCTATGGATTTGGTTTAAAGCCTATCATGTTTGTTATTTTCCCTTCATGCTAGATATTTACCTTCTCCTGACTGATGAATCTGTTTTTTTATGGGTTCTGTGGATGAAAGACCTATTTCTTCTATACTGAAATACTGTATAAAGATAGCACTTTGTCAATGCCACACTTTAAACAGAAATTGGAAATTTTAGCTTCCACAAAGTGGGTTTGGAGTAAATAAATACAGTAGGGCATTAGGATGTGTATTTCTGTGTACAATTTAAATGTCATTATTTGAAATATTATCAAGGCAATTTTATTTTATTGTATGTCACTAGGTCCAATATTATTACTTTAGAAAATTTGATGTCTAGTGTAAGGGTTTTAGATAAAAAATGTGGATGGTATCAGTATCTTTAGAGAATGTTCTATGCCTCTGGTACACTTGGAATCCAAGAATTTCCACAAAAATTCGATGATGAACTTGCTTGATTAGAGGCATTTGCCTCTCAGAGTGTCAGATCAGCGTTTCCCAAGGTCACACACAATCTGCAGTGTGATAAAAAGCCATCAGCTTGCTCCATGAATGATCAGGCTTGGGTTCTTGTCAATGATCACTCACTCACTACTCATCCCATAAAGGATCCTCAGAGCATTGGAACTGCTCAGTGGATTCCACCAGGTCAGGGAATGGGCTTTAGTTTAAACTCCTTACTTCATGGTTCCATATAGCCAGACACTTTAGATAATGAAACTGGAGAACAGCAGCTCCATCAATCTATGAGTGACCACCCATCCCCCTCTCAGCACCAAAGAAGATAGCATCAGCCAGCAGGTCATGACCCGACCATGTGTGTGTACGTGTGCGTTCGATTGAAAGGCTGGAATTGGCTTGGAATGTGATAGATTAATAACCTGATATGCCTGAGGTGATCAGTATCAAACAAATTTATTTGGCAGTGTGCATGTAGAAAACAAATAAAAAAGGGAAAGAAAATACAGCACACCGCAAAACAACTCAATGAAATTAATGTTTTTTTTACTACATCAAGGTTTCGCCTGTATTTCCTTGGTCAAGGTGAAATAAGATACAAACCTGACATTTTACAATACGCATAACACCTGGTGTTGATTGACCTGTCATCATCATTAGTGTTAGCTGATTGACATAACCTACAGACAGGTGTATACAGCAATAGACTGAAGACAATTGACAAAGATTACAGTAAAAAATAAATGCATTTAAATCCCTATACTGTACAGAAGATGCAAATGATTTTATAGACATAAAATTATGTTACAGTCTTTTTCTACTTGTTAAGTCAGAGAGTTAGTGTTAAGTTTCTAGTTTTGCTAATTGCAGAGTAGTCCTAATCCAAATGCATGAATGTGATCAGATGAATTGATCTGGTAACCTGACACTCTATACTGAACGTCTAAGTTGTAGTTTATACTGTATGTTTTCCCCCCTCACTCCACTAGGCCTACTCTTCCTCTGCAGCAGGAAAGCAAAGACATCTGTTTCCTCTTTGTTAGAAAACCCATCGAGGCCCACTACAAAAGTGGAAACAGATCAGCTCCCAGAATCCTTTGCTTTCGTCATATGACCTGGCTGACTCAGTTGGTCACGGGATGTAGCGAGAAGGCACTGTGATAACAAGAAGTAGAGTTACTTCACAGTGGGGCTGGTCTGCAGAGAGAGCATTTATAGAAACATCCATATGCATCATTTTTCATGTATCCATGTTGGCTGCATTACGTACCCCTAAATCTGCAGGATGTGCAGTCAGCTGAGCCTATGACCAGTCTCCATAGAAAATGTAGTTATATTAAGATTTAGATCTGTGGATCATATTAGTACCTTCTGAATCTGTCCATTACACGTTTTTATAACTATCAATCTAGTGATAGGCAGAGATGTTGAAGCCATAAACCCTGCTTTGAACTGTCTGCACTTTTCACTGACCAGTTCAGAGATTAGTGCGTTAGACTCTGAAAGGGATTGTAAAGCCTTGTTTTGATTCAAACAGATTAGCCTTTTTTTCATTCCAAGCTGACATTATTGTTCAAGGAAAAGCTGGATTGAATTATTCGTTTTTAAAGTACCTCTTGTTTTCTGCTGTTTTGGAATGTAATACATAGAGTAAACAACTACCTCCAGGAGTAAACAGAAAATGTCTGCACGAGTTATGCAAATGCAGTTATTTGTAATGCAGTGCAAAAAAGCAGACAGAAAGGTTTTAAGATTCAAAACATTTCAAATGTTTTCCTTAACTGATGTTTGAATTAATTTAGTTAATTCTAAGTTAAGTATTGATTTTGCCCAGTATACTTTCTCAAACAAAAGGGGACATAGGGGTATGATTTGCCTATTAAGAAGATTCTCTCAAAAAATCTATCTCATTTGCATAGCCTATACTGTAGATGCTGATGATCACATTTTACTGATGACTCATCCAAACTGGATGAACACACAGAGACAACACTTGAAGGTCCACTAGAGGGAGGCGCAGGAAAGAGACCGCCAGCAAGCTTGTGACCGCTAAGAGGCAACAGCAGTAACACACTCATAGCACGCTGAGCGAGCATCTTTTACCTGTGTCAGTGATTACTGTCACCTGTGGTTCCTTCCAGCTCTTAGAATCTGGGAGTTGTAGTCCCAGTGACCTCTTACAGGCAACATGATGTAGCTAGTAGTTTCAGCAGCCTCCAATGGTGTTTTTTGGCCATAATTGCAAGCCTTACCCGCCACCATGTTTGATTTAGGCGTGCCAACGAGAAAGCATTAAAAATACACTGTACACCAAAATCATAGGCTACCCATTATTAATTCCTGTTTCCTGTGTTTTTCATATCTTAAAAAAGGGTCCATAGTCATCTGGATGGATTTCAACAGGGTTAGAACAAATATATCTGATTACGAATAAATAGAGTTCAAGGTCATGGTTTGCTCACTTCACTATCCGTGTATATGCTGAAACTGAAAGTAAAATCGTTGCAAATTGAATAGGCCTACAAAAGGAATGTACAAAGTCACCAACACAATTGATATATCTGCATTTTGTTATTTACAGTAATTGTATTAAGGGCATCATCAATTCTCTACTGTACTGTACTGTAGAAAAACACTGACTGTGGTGTGACCAGCTACCGCAGGCTGTCGTGTGTGTTCAACCATTAAGCGTGACTGCTGCCACACACTCAATCCAACCCCCACAGCTGGGCGTGTTACTCCAACCAGGGCTAAACCCATGCAGGACCATGGAATGTAAACCCATTGTAGGTGTTTCCTCCACTGCCAGTCGTGTAAACTAGAAACATTATCAATGAATCCTGTTGCAAACTGGCACCCAACCAGAGTCATTCATAATTCCTGTCTAATCTTTTTTTATGGGGATTGGTCGGTGTGCACACACATGCCCATACGTTCAGGGATTAGTGTTTATTCAATGCAGAGATAAGCCCTCGAGACTCGAAAGACCCAGACACATACGAAGATTCTTTTTCAATGGTTGATCTGCCATTTGCTGAGCTATCTCATCTCATAGTGTGTGCTCTTTAGGGATTAATAGTAGACAGGAGATTGAGTGAACGTTGCTAGTCCCTCGTGCTTGTCTCCAAATGCATATTTTTAGACAGGGGTCAAAGTCTCATTGCTTACATGACAGAATGAAATGGGCTGGGGGACTCTAGCTTAAGTAATGGTCACTTTATAACAGTGCCAATGTTTTAACAGGGGGAACAGTGGGACCTCATTAGGACAGCTTCATTAGGAAACAGCTGAGACTTCAACATGGGTTTAAAAGCTAATAGGTCTATTTGCACTTGTATGCTTTGATCCATAGCATTAAAGTGACCTTTAAACTAGTGGAAATTGTACCAGAGCTTCAGGTGGAGATCAGAAATTTGAATCTGTGAGTTTGGGGAGTTATATTTGCCAGACTACCTCAAACTTGGACATGATTATTGAATGCTAATTATGTTAACTTCAAACACTGGTTTTGTTTTGTGTTTATTTATTTTGATCAATTTCATAATTTGTATGGATATACAATTATACTGTAGGCTTATTTATTATTTGTTTTTATGGTATTTGATTAGATCCAAAGCAACATATTGTAGGCTTCCATTACTAGGTAAGGTAGGGGTTAGGCATCTTGTTCCGGGATGCTTACAAGTAAGCTGGGGATGTATATTTGGCTGGGAGTTATTACACTGGTTTATTTAAAAATTGTATTGCATTAGAATTTAAATCAATCACTATACTCTATACAGAAATATTTTCCCACTTAAATGTACCCATTGAAAACAAACTATTATCATTTTGCGGAAGAATAATCGGTAACCCTACCTTTTACAGTCCCCTAATTACTAGGTATTTAGCCGGTAAATATATAGTAAGTTATAGTTCGTTATCGGTATGTAAATACAGAGAAACTGCAAACTAATTACTTAGTATTTACCTGGTAAGCATATGGTAAATCATAATCTATTATTGGGTAATTACTAAAGGTGATTAGTATGTAAATACAGAGAAAGTACAAATTAATTACTAGGAAAAAACCTTCACTATTAAATATCAACTTGACTAAGTACCATATAGTTGTTTCCTGTTTAGGTTGGTAATAACCTAATTGTTGAATTGCATACTTCCTAGGAAAGTATAGCAGCCAATTTTTAGAAACAACTCTTCTATTACCCATCAATTCAAGATACATTAGTAGTTATCCAAGGTTACGTTGGTAACAGCCCATGTCTATTTATGTATTTATCGAATTTACATATAGCGTTTTCCTCTTGTCATTTCTTTTCATTCACCTGCATGAAAGCACTCAAGCAGGCCTGACCAAAACTTCAATCCACGGGTCATTACAAAAACAACTGTCTGTGTCTGACAGTCTGTGTCTGACAGTCAGACTGTCAGACACGAGCACACACCATTCAATGACAATACATTTATACCTGCCCTTTAAGGAATACTAAATTATAAAGTAATCCTTTAAGTACTACATACATCCTTGAAGCAGTAAACATTAACTATTTACTGAGAAATGGTCATCAGATTTAAATACATATATAAATACATATTAACTTGTCGACCTATGACCTTGTGTCAGAGGTCAAAGGCGGTTTCTCCTATAGGCAGGCAAGAAGCTTGCCTGCACCATTTGGGAGGTTCGCCTAGGGCACCATTTTGTGTGTGGGGTCTAAAAAAACGAAATAGTTTTACGCAGTCACACAGCGAGAGAGAGAGAGAGAGATCAACACTGGGTGCACTGGGAGGTATCAAAGCTGCAAATTGTTCTCCTCTCATGCAGTCACAGCATCTGATCTGAAGTAGCGCCACACGCTGCTGACAAAGTGGTCACACTCCTCTCAAAACTAAGTTTGAAGATTAGGACTACAAAACAATTATGACAAACATCTTTACACTGAACAATTGATATACAGTATATTGTACAGATTTGTAAGATCACTGAATCGCAAGACACCGACATAGAACAGGCTAATAACAAAAGTCCCGTTTGTGCCACTGTATTACTTTTACTATAACTAGCACTCTTTAAACAGAGAGTCACAGGTCAAGCTTCCTAATTCCTAATTTGTTCTCGTTGTTCATTGCACACTTTTCCCCCAGAGACCAAATCTAATTAAACCTCTCTGGATTTTGACAAGAGTAGCACTCTCCTTCTAAAACAAGGATTGACGCACCAGTGTAGCTACTTAACCAGGGGCTACACTGTCTCTTCCAAATGCTAGTCATCGATTAACTGTCACTACCTCCTGTCGCTTCTATCTACAACCTCTTCTCCTGGTCAAACGATTGGTCAGAAAAACTGCATTTCTGTTCTCGGGTGTAAACCTTTAAACTTCATATGTGAAAATTGTCATGGTTTTATTTAAACTGAAGTGCTGGAGGTTCCCTATGAGCTAAGAACAGTTCACAAAAAGAAACCCTATCAAAACTCCTAAAGCATTTGCCCTATCTGCTAAAACTGCTATTTTGAAGATGAAAGAAACAGACACACCAAAATATTGCTCCATTAAGTAATACAATTTTACAAGTTTTTTTGACGTTGCATAATGGCTTTCTTCTCAAACACCCATCAATCAATGTCACAAATTCTCATATATGATATCTGATTTCTCTCTAATACCCTGTTTTTTTTTAGCTTTTCTGGCCCACTTCAGATGTCCCAGGTGAATTTGGGCACGGACTAAGGCAGCTGGCCTGTAATAACCTGACCATGTGTAAAGTGTTGTTAAACCTAATAACCTCATGTGCCTCTGCAGCAAACAATGATTTCTCCTAGAGGTCTGTCAAGAGAATCTATCCCGCCTGGCAGATGCTGAAGCGTTCCACTTCAGGGACGAGTGGAACCGTGAGGCGGCCGGGCTCTAATCAGAGAACCGCAGGCAGGCGAACGAGGATTAATTAAAATGGAACGTGAGGGTGAACTGTGTAGATGTCCTAGGGAGCCGAGATGCAGGATTCAAGCCACCCTGAATTACTACAAGATGGAAATACCCCTCATGTGAATTTATCTTTAGATGGCAAGGAATTGGGTTCTTTGTGTGTTTGTGTGTGCGCGTATTTACATACAAAATTGTGGGCACAAATACACACACCTACATTAGATTTGTGCCTGGGACTGCTCTGTTGTCAGAGAGCACATGCCCCTTCCTTACCTGAGTGTTGAATGGCTAGCGCCCCTCTCTACTCCTCCCCCTACAGAGATCATAGGCACACATCTCCTCGACCCCTACCCTTTAAGGGACACCCTTGCGGGCACATGTTATGTTATGTTTCCAAATATAAGTAGTGATCTGGGGCAGGAATTTGTAGGGTTCTGGGACACTATTAGACAAGTGAGGAATGTACCTTTAAACAAATCTTTGCTGGCTAGGTTTTAAAACAAAATTAAAAAACATTGCTAAGTATACTTAGCATCCCAGACATTGTTTTCAGAGAATTACATGGCTGGTTACATCATGTCATGAATAACATATGCTTCACTTACCTGACTGACTCAGTAATACTGTGGGAAGCACTCTCTGCTACCACCTTTACATCTGTCAAGGCATTAAAATTAAGTAAGCATTTCCTTGCCCGCAACGTACTTGCTATAATTGAGATTGAACACACTGTAGTTATCCCCCACGGGGGAAATTCTTCTTTCATGTTCTGGCTAGCGTGCAGGGTCAGCCCAGCTAGTGGGATGTCCCAGGAGTGGACGGGGTCAGCTGTTGTGCTTCGAGGATACAAGGATTCAAGGATGAATGTAATGTCTGTGTTTCTGAATTTCCAGTAGGGCTTTTTATCTGGGGGATAACTGCGCTAACTGCCGGGCAGACCTGTGCAGCTCCTGTGAACTCTGGCTGAACCTTTGTATCTCGCAAACGGCTGACTTAGCAAGTGCTGATTGAACTTCACGTGGCAGCTAGTGATTAGCGGAACAGAGATGTTAAGGGTGAACATGAGCACACATATATGCTGCAGACAGGATGGGCATTGGATTAAAATTATAGTGACATTTATTAAAACACTTGCCTGTATACATTCCTTACCTCAAATGTTCACACGCAGTTGTTTGTTTAGAAATATTTTAATATATTTTATTTTATTTAAATATTTTACATATTTTAAGTTGCCAAATAAATTGTTGCAACCTCCATTGTCATAACAGTGGTTATGCCAAACCATCCAGCGTTTAAAAAACAATGGCACCCAATGGAGGTTGAAAGAGAAATATTATTATTATTTAGTTCACCGAAAGGTTTTACTAATGTTCTCTAGTAGGATAGGATAACTTTGCATTTTGGCGAAAATGTCATGAAACGAAACTCTATGTAGTGGCAGAAATCATTTGAGGCATAGCTTTGGTGGCGAGGCAGGAAACAGCCCGTTATGTACTGTAGCTATGCCAATATATTTCGCTCCAGTGTACGGGTAGGAACCCTGACAGGAAATTACAGTTTAGCAAAAGAAAGGGTCTTGCGTTATGCTGTTGGTTTCTTTTGGGCTTGGTAAGAGAAAGACCAATTATATTACTAATACTTGCAACAGTTAATATGCTACCATAACATAACTCTACCTAACCTTTTGTCCAGACTATGTGTTGGTCAACTGTGAGATGTAGTTCCACAAGTTTAAACCCCCAGGGAATGTCTCTGAGGATGGTTGAGTTTAGACTGACATCTTCTGTTTTAATTATTTTGCTGACTTTTTTGCTCAGGGGGATTTGCCACAAAAGGCAGAATTAAGTTTACTTTCCTATGTGAGATAAGTGGCCTGCTTTCTGTTTAGTTTTGTAGTATACAATAATGTTACCTAGGGAATGTGGTCATAAATCCACATGGAAACTTATTAGAACTCTTCTCTCCTCTCCTCTCTTCCTATCTTGCAATATAGGCCAGCAAGTGTTATCACATTGTTCCTTGCAAGGGGAATGTAAATGAGCAGTGAGTACTATTTACAGAGCATAGGGTTTGTTTTGAACCATCCTAGTTTTGTGAGCCAGTAGTCACATTGCTTTAGTTACAAACATAAAAAAACACAATTTAAGAGTGATTGTAAACATTAAACATTAAACATATTACAATAACATTTGAACAGGTTTCAGTTAGCTAAAAAGGATTTGATTCTGTCAACACAAATGTTGAGGTGAGACATACAGTACCAAATGAGAATGAGATTAATGCTCAGTGAATTCTACCTTCTGGTTTTTGTATAAAATTTAAGATATGTGTGTATTTAGATTCCCACAATAAACTACTTACTGCTGAATCAGCACAGGGGTTGGATGAACCAAAGGGACAGAGAGAAAAAGGGGGGATAAGAGACATGTGGCAAAGATGTGTGTTTGTGTGTGTGGGAGCGTGCATGCCCACCATGCTATAGGCGTGGGGATATTCCCAACCTGGGATCGCCCCCTCCTCCCCTTTTTTACATAGCAACCAGCTGTCATTCAATCCAGATTTGTTTGACACGCACATTTCTTTGACCCCCTCCCCTTTAACGTCCTTATGTGACAGCAGTGTACTGTCCTGGACACATGCCAGCATCCAAGAACAGCGGATAAAAAAAGAAAAAAAAACATTTGCAAATCCCTGGGTTTGGGGATTTTGCCACCATATTATTTGCGCGTCAGTTGGTCCGCGCGGATACAACATTAATTCCTTCGGCTAGGCCATAGAATTCCCTCCCTTTGTGCAGACGGACCTGTTATCTATTACTAAATCCAAAGATTTCTCCTTTGCTCCACGTGGACGTGCGCGCTCTCCTTGAGGGACGCATAGGATGCGCGTTCCCGAGTGCGCGGCGCGACATCAGCACCGCGGACAGAGCACCTGGGAAGGCGCGCTTTCCAAAGCGTCAGGGGGGAATAAAGAAGTCGACCTCAATTATTTTTTCACTAGTGTAATTCCTCTAAAATTCCCGAGGTGCAGCAGTCACGGATAAACTACAGAAGAAAGAGAGCGAATGGAATGACAAGAATCGAATCTTGTGGCAGTTTCTTTTTTTAACTCTGGTCTTAGGCTAAACCAGTTTTGCGCTCAGCTTGGAAGCTTGGAAGAAACGGAAAGATTGTGGAAATGTTCCCTCTAAACGAAACCTTCCGCTGGTAAGTTGCTAGCTTTGGAATTCACTCGTTTCATCCTGACTATATCTCAGTTTTAAGTGATGTGCCTTTGGAGCAAATATAGTGACTGCATGTGCTGTGAACTGCACTCTACATTTTTGATTCATTTAAAATTTGTAGCCACGTTGGGGTTTATCGCAGTCTTTTGCGTCAACATTATGGAGTCTTTTCCAGATAGCCTATGCATCTTTATAGTCAGAACACTTTTCCCCGCAATATAGTTTAGAGACATGCAGTCTAATATAATGCAGAGTGCTAAAATGGTCGCTGTCAATTTCATCTTTTTGTCGCCCTGATCTTTACGCGTGAATTGACGCGGCACAATTAATCCGCGAGGTTTTCTCTATAAACCTAAAAACGGTTCCAACCAAGCTAAACTTGGTTGAGCTGTTAATTGCGTTTGGGCCAAGATTATAGTGATTGTAGTGAACGGGTTTTCAAACCTTCTCCCTTCTGTGTGTGAAAGCTGAAAGTAAAAGTTAAAGCTGTAAAGTTGTATCTTATAGCTACACTGTAAAGCTCTTAAACTAATTATTTTTGTGTTTTACCTGGGATATATGCAATTTGATCTGTTTTATGTTTTCTTGTTGTTGTTGTATCGAAATCAGTAGCCCAAAACGAATTTCCCTGCAAAATAAAGAGTATCATATTGTATCCTATCATATTGTCACATAGTAGCCTATCATATCATATTGTATTGCATCATATCGTCCAAATCGTCCACAATTTGTATTATTATAATTGGGTATTATTATAAAGGGTGAAACTATTTGTGCTTTTCCCCTACAATGTCTCTCCTCTAGTCTGCAAAAATGGAATTAACATTTCGTCTTGGCGTGAACAAGTCTAGTTGTCTCTACTATCTGGTCTCTCTTCCACTGTCATAATGAGGACACGTTTCACAACAGTGGTGTGGCTAGAGATGTAGATCAACAAGAGAGCGCCAAGGATTTGACTCTTGGGACTCTGCCAAATGGGCAATTTAATCAGAGGGCATTTTATGCGCAGGAAGTATGTCAGTGTTCTTGTTGGAGAATGATTTATCTAGACTTTTATATTAGGTCAGTGCAGATGACAATTTATTTCATCCTCAGGCGAAGAGGTATATTTTTACAATCCATGCCATTGTTTAGTGTAGGCCTACTAGGGAAAGTACTGCCAAGCTCTACTTTATACTGTCTCCAGTCTACATTATAATTTCCATATGGGGAGGCGGCTGGCAGACTCGCTGCCCCATTAGAGGACATTTCCACTCATGGGGTATAGAATAGTCCCATGGGCAGCTTTAATGCCGTTTTGGCTCTCTCAAAAATGCTCTTTGGCTGAGAGCATTGTGTAAGGGAGGTGAAGTGCTTAGTGCAGATGCAGACGAAGACAAGGAAGCGAACGTAACGGTATTAACAAAAGCGTCTTTTACAAAAAGTTTGAAAAAACACGCAGTAGCGAGTCCACATGAAAAAACAATCACTTACAACTCCCCTCATCCACCCTCCTGCTATAGCCACTAGAAGAGGGTAGATGAGGGGATTGGCAACAGGTGTGTGGCAGCTGGGGTGCGCTGAATGTATGGACGGTCGGTGTATGGTTTAATACACTGGCGAGCTCGGGAGGGGTAGCAGCTCCGGTTATTACAGATGGGTGTTCTGTGCATACTCCCAAGGTCGGCCGTGACAATAGGCCCTCAGGTCTGCCCGTTAGCCTGTGGGTGGTATCCGGAAGTGAGGCTGGCCGCGACCTCCAGGCGCAGTTGCATGACAGTCTTAAAACGCTTTCCATGTTGTTTGTTAGATCGTTTGTTGTTAGAGTATATTTGTATATGCCATCGGATGCTCCCTACCAGTGGCGTATGTCCACTACTTGCCTTCAGCTCACAACCACTGAGAACTTGAGTTTGTTGCAATGTAAATAAAATTGGTTAGAAAAACACAACTACATGTAGCTACCAAAGAATTCTAATAGCTGATCCATTAAACCAATTAAGCTCTTATTGTCGTTTAGAGGTGATCCGATACCGATATTAATGATGTTGACCTCCATTTTGCCCCACCACAACTCCTACTAAAACTGGACTCAGCTCGATGGTACTGCACGAGAACTGTTTGTAGCGGGACCAAGAATTTACAGGATTCAGACAGCTCGAAAGATGATGAAACTCAAAATTGTGCAGGATCACTTCCGATCAAAGTGATTTGCTCAAGGGCAAAGACATTGTTTGCTGTGGGAATCCAACCTGTGTTCTTCCAGTGTCCAGTCTAAGCGATGTCTCATTTTTGTGTATTTGATAGTAGCACTACTCTGTTGTTTTTGGCCTTTTGGCGCCACTATAGCCTATTTCTGGGTGGACTGGAATAAAGGTGGGATTGTGGGTCGTCTGGTCAGATTAGCAGCCAGGCCAGTAAGTGTGCCAGAGAGGAAAAGCTCCACCTGTCCACGGGTGTGACAGGATTATCTGGGATTGCTTTTCTGTGAAAAAGCAAAACTACAACAAACGTAGTGATGTTTCCCTCTTCTGGGGCAAATGTAGTGAATCTGTTGAGAAAACTTGAGATAACGGTTGAGATAACTGTTCTTTACGTTGCCGAGGCATGAAAGATCCTTCCGTAGCATTCTAAAGCAATATGCTATGTTCTGCGTCAACTACATCCAGCAATAGGCTGTCTTCCTAGTATTTAAGGACTTGAGTGTATCTGAAGTCTATATAGTAAGCATGTCACTAGGGATCATTCTAGTGTCTCACGTGTTATTTTCAACACGACCCGATCAGGCCAAATAACTCTTTGTTTCGCACCATCAATCAGTTCTTCCTCTCATTTACAACAATACCTTGATGAATCCGTTCCATCTACGCTGAAATGACCTCATTTGTCACTTCACCTCGGAGCTGCACTGAGGCTAATTCCCTTCTCTCATTTATTTGGGCTATTATTAATATTGCAGACAGTGCACTTTGCGTACCATCATGTGCAGTGTCTTAACTGTTTTAAAGGAAGGAATGGACCTTTTTTAGGCTAAACATAGCTGGAGCTAATACCATTAATAATGGGATTTAGGTGTTCTGATTAGCAAGTACCGACAATGAAGTTTGGTCAATGCTTGCTAATCAGTGCGCACGTCTGTGAAAAGGGTTAGTGTCACCGAATTCTGCCTCTATCCCTGTACGCAGTCTCCGTGCAAATACTCCATGTATGTATACCCCATTAAGTGTCAACTCATCTCTCAGTGTCTGCGTAAATGGTGCAGGGACCCACCTTTTCATATCTCTGTCCCCAGTGACTAAAAATTATACACCACTCTACCACAAACATCTGCCCCCCTCCTACACTCGGTCTCCCATGAAATACCCGCTAACTTCAAGGAAATGTACCGTGCATATTGTCAAACACACACAAATGCCACCCTCTATGCAAGAAAAGTGTCACGCGCAGATAAAACACATCCATAGAAATACGCAGGCACACAAGCACCCAATTAATACAATCGTGTTTGTCACAGCCACATTCTCTCTGCCATGACCGGCATGCAGTCTCTGTTATCTTCCTCCACATGGCAAAGTCAAATACACAGTCAGACAAACAGAAGCTCGCTCCAGGATATTACTGTAGCATTGATAGGCCTGCATCCTCTCTGCAGCTGTTTTAAAAAAAACAATGAACTTAAAAATGGCATGCCGATATTGCAAGCGAGTTTGTGACCTCATTGACGTCGCTGGCATATGTGAAGGCAAGGACGGTACATTCTACATTCTGAGCGTCCTTTTGTCTCCCCAACTATGTGCCCAACAGCTGTTGTGCCCACAAAGCTTTTAATATATGCTGTTAGCATGGTAGGGCATGCCTCAGGGGCTGCTATACATGGCAGCAGGTGCCAGGATGTAGTAAACTCATAAACGGGTAGGCATACAAAATAGGTATGTGACACACAAACACACACGCATGCACACACTCTCCCTCACACACACCATCAACAGATTGAGCAGACACACATTCCAGATCTCACCTCCACACACACACCACACACACGCGCACAAACGTGATTGAGAAGACGCATATTCCAATGCACATACAACAGGCTTTGTACACGCACACTCACATACATAATGCAGCACAGACACACACACACACACACTTGCAAGATAACGCTATTGCCGCCCCCACACACACACACACGCACGCACACACAGCCATACATCTCGAATAGACAAAAGGTATAGATATTCCCTGGAGAGTGTCACTTTACAGTAAACCACTATGACGTCACTACCGCCATACGATTGGCTTGACCTACCTGTGTTTTCACGACAGAATCGGGCTCACCTGTGGAACACAACGACCATGTTTTGGAACATGGAACTTTTTTTTACGCAACTTCACTTCAGCGTTTTTGAGTTTGGAATCGCATGGGTTTTGGGTCGCCATCAACTCTTTTTACATTAGTGTTGGGTTAGCTTACAGAGAACAGTAGCATTGGGTCTGCAGAATACAATACGGGGACGGTTTGGAAATACAACACCACGTATAAGCGTGCCATGCATGTTTTCTCAGAAGCCGGGTACCTACTTATGGAGACACTGTAAATACCACTGCACGGGAAACAGTCCACTCTGACCTGTAAAACTACGAGGCACAAGCTGTTCCGAGAGGGAGACAAACACGGCAACACACCAAGGTTGGAATTGCTGCTTGAAAGCGGCCTCCCCAATTCTTTTCTTTTTCTTTTTCTTTATTTCTTTTTTCTCCTCTTTTTTAGTCTCTCTCTGGTTCCCAAGACAGACACCGCTAGACTTCTTAGATGTGCTGTTTTCGTACTAGGAAAAAATAGTTTGTAACAATTTGTACAACCACACATTGTGGTATCCAGAGTGTTGTTCTGTTCCAGCTGCCTTAATTGGGGATTTGAGCCAAGCACTTGTCTTTCGCACAGTGACAGGCTAAAAATAGCATACAGACAAGTGCTGAAAAGTGCCACGGGTCTCACGCAGTGTATTCTCTGTCGAATGAGTGTAGCAGTGACTGGTGGTGTCCATTTTCCAAATCATGTTCAGGAAACAAAAAGAGTCTCAGCCCTGCAGGCCAAGTGACACCACCAAACCCATGTTTTCCATGTTAGACATCAGAAACCTGTTGCAGTAACAGAACTTTTGGCCTGCAGTCAAATTCAAACTCAAGTTTCCACATACAGTATTAGAAAAAGATCAATGCCAGAGTGAGGTTACTATTACAGTAAATGGGTAGAGCTAAGATCTAGTTTTAAAGATTTGATGCTTTTTACACCTTTTTAGGATTTAGATATAGCACAGTAGCTCTTAATTAGCTAGTCAGTAGTTTTGAAGATATAAAGCTACACTCTTCAATTGGATCTTAGCACCCACAGAACCACAAATATTCCTCCTCAGGTCAGTGTTCATGTTTGAAACACAAGTGCGCACAAAAAATTCACTGTACGGGGAGGGGTAGAGAAGATGCAAGCCTATAATCTCTGTAGGGGGATTAGCGGGGAATGCAGGCCACTCCGCATTCTTTGAGTTTCAAACCAAAACAACAATGTTTTTGCTATGCTAGATTCAACTAGTAGGGTAATTCCAGACACTAACTGTGTGTCACTTTAACTAATGGCAGTGGGGTTATATTAGATAAGAGCTGGCAACTGCTTGAGGTTGGAGAGTGAACTCAGTAAGTAACAACATATTGTTCTGGCCCTACAGTAAAGCCAGTACTGTGTCACATGAACTATACCCATAACCATACCAGTTCTTCCAGGTGTTTCTGCCAGAAGATGGGTCAAGTTTGTTACTTCCTGTGTGTGAGCACTCCTTTGCCCCAAGGACAACTTTTTCAATATGTATGGTCATGAACATTTCTCTCCTAAAGCTGAATGGTACTGAGCTAAAGCTGACCTTGAAGATTTGAGATGCATGAAGCCTTGAGCTGCTTTACTAGGAATGAAGTGATTTCCTGAGGATAAGGAATCCTTTCCCAGTTTCAAAAGGGTTACTGTTTTGATGAAAAGCTGAACACTAAATTACACTTCCACCCATTTTCTGTGAAGCAAGTCCAAACCTTGCATCCTAAGATCTTAATGCTTGTAACCTGGCTCCTTATTGATTGAAGTATACTAGAGTGGTATTGTTCAAAATGTATCAACAAGGCCCAAGAGTATGCATTTCAATCAGTATAGAAACCCCCTCTCTTGTTAAAGCCATAGCCAATAAAAGAAATCAGTTGATGTGCTTAGCTAGAATGAAAGCGAGAATGAAAGACTATATACCCGCGGGTCTCAAAAAAACAGGGCTGAGAAAGACTACAGAAATTACATTTTTGAAAAAGGACTGCTGTTCCCCATTTCATTTAGAACCATGTCATTATGGAAATCAAAGTGACGTGCATATGAGAAAATAGATTACGTAATTCCCTGGTAACGTAATATGGTACGATCCGCAGAGGGCGAGAGATAGATTGACGCATTTAAGCATTAACTTATTCCTTCAGATTCTAATTTGACACACAGGGTCAACTCTTTGCCACGACTCTGGCCGTAACCTTTGGCTGCGATCTAGCTTTCATAGA
>JAODLI010040136.1:0-18017 GCA_027575585.1 Percopsis omiscomaycus | reverse complement strand
TCTTAACCTTGTTGGATGTACTGAACCCCACCAGTTTCATATGCGCATTCACCGAACCCACCGAAGGGGGGCGTGTCGTCACGAATCATACAAGTCGGGTGTGTCTCATCCTCCGCCGAACCCCTGGGGTTCGATCGAACCCAGGTTAAGAACCACTGACATAGATGGTTAACATCTATGTTAACCAGGATAGAGACAGCCTGACTCTTGACCAAAAACTTTGCATTCTTACAATTTCTCCTGTGTCTTCATCAGAAGAGTGGTGAACATCCACCCATTCCCCATCATCATCATCCTCATCACCAATACTGGCACTCTCCCAGCCCTCTGTTCCAGGTGAGAGCAGAACACATACAGTATTAGTACATTATTATAAGTCACTTCATGAACAAAAAAGGAAGCTGGAACCATGCATCGTTCCTTGTTTACATCACAATCAATACACGTCAATTAATATTTCTATAGCTTCTTAATGCAGTATAATCATATAGCAGAATTTCATGATGTCACATGCATTCATGTTGAGGCAGTGGGTGAAATCTAAGAGATAATCACCTTCATCGCCCTCTCCCTTCTCCTCTTCCTCTGGCTCCAGGACCTCGGCTCCAGGGATGTAGTCTTTCGCCTCAGACTCTCCATAATCCCGAATCCGGGTCTCTGCGGTTGACTCCGTGGGTCTCCCCTGGATAAAAAAGACAAACAGTCAAGCTTGGCTCTGAAATGTGTTAATATGTGACAAATGTGACAATATGAAAGACCTGCAAGTTTAGTGAGCATTAGCAAAAATGTCTATCGTTAAAAACTCCTTTGCTGCGCCCTCCCCTACCCCTGATCCAGCCACTGGATCAGGGGTAGGGGAGAGCCGAAATCCTGTTCACACATAGAGAGATCTTCTCACCCGGTCTCTCTTGTGTAACAGCTGTGGGTTGAGATTCCTGAATAGCTGGATCAGCCCTCTGGCAGACATCATTACATCTGAGACAGACAAGCAAATGCAAAAATAAAAAAACTATTTATATATGGACCATACATAAGAGTTGGGATGGTATTCACAAAGAGAGCAACCCATGTAGAAAACGACTCACTCTTGTCTTTATGGGTCTTATACTGGGCCAGGTCCTGCAGTAGGTCTTCAGTAATGGCAAGGGGACAGCGGGCCGCCACTTCCTTGATGGCGTTGATCCTGTGGAAGAAAGAGGCCAAACTTTTATATTGTTTCTTAATTTGAATTTTATCTCTCGCACTGTATGTATTGACGCGTGGTGGTGTTGAGAAAATTAGGTGCCAGATTGTGCCACCTGAAGTTAGAAAAGAAAAGCAACCGTTTCATGTTTAGGGTTCCTGTACTGCATCGTCTTTCTGCTCTCCATTATAGAGGAAAGAAACCATTGATGTCACTTGCCATAAGCGCACAGCAAGTGCCATCAGAAAGAGCAATTACAAAACCTTATGTTCAACAAATGGTACTGTTCCTATCTTGACTGTTTGTTCTATCGCTAAACTGAAAACTTGTATTACATGAATTCACAAGGATACATGCGACAAGTTGTAACCAGTGACTACCTACCCCACAGTCATCACCTCGCCAGAGTTCCTGTCTGTCACAAAGTTGTTGGCGATAGTCATGATGACAGGTTCAATTATCTGTATGAGTGAGAATGCACGAATAGTGTTACGCAGTGTGGCGGAAGGCGTTTTCATAAGCATGCTAAAACAATATACTACAATTAAATAGCATGAAATAGTAGTTTATGAAAATAGTCTGCCCAAAATGGGAGGTTTTACCATACATGTATACATACCAAAGCTGAATTTGTGTTTTGTCTTAAGTCACCATGCCATCCCTTATTTAAGAGCAACTAATTCAGCAAAACACGCAACGGCATTTGGCATGCACATGTGCAAATGCACACATCCCATTATGTGCATGGCAGTGTCTGGCCAACAAATACACTATTACTCCATTAATAGATGTGTAGATGTACCTCAGGGGGAACTAGTTGATGGGAAGACTGAGCAGCACACAGGAGAATCTTGGTCACTTCTAGAAAGAGAACACATTGTCTGAAGGCTATTAGCAAAAGAAAAAATACTACACTAGGAAATTACCTAATTTTCTTACCTCTCTGATGGGGCTGAATAAACCTCTGGACAAAGGGGTAGAAGTTGAAGAGAAAGAGCTGTGGAAGGAGACAGCAGTTCCATTTTTTGATTGTACAGTACTTGCTGTAGCAAATATTTGTTGCCGCATGCTATACGCAAAGCTGCAGGCCCGAGGCTCATATTCATTGAAAACCGATTATATGTGGTGCTTAGATTTTGTTTTTAAGCAATACGGACCTAGATGTGTTTCTTAAGGAACATTAATAAAGTCCATCAATAACAACAAATATTAAAAAAAAAAAAAAATAAAAATAAAAAAAAAATAAAAAAAAATAAAAAAAAATCGGCCAGCTTTGGACCTGCCTTCACAGTGAACTGGAAAGTGTCCAAGCTATCTAATGGGAGTAATCCAACTTACTTCATGAATTCCAACCAATCTGGATATGAGATCCATCATCATAATCTTCACCTCGAAACGCTCTTTAGAGTCTTCTAACTGCTTCAGCATTTTCTCTGAGAAATCTACAGAGACAGGAAATATGCCCAGTATAAGCAACATGTCTGTTTCACAACTGCTGGCGTAGCAGTGTAAAAATGTACCCTCCTTATCTGCATTATGGCACCCAATGCTTTTGGTGTTTCAAACACAAAATCAACAATATTTTTGTAACGCTGGTTTAAACCACAGGGGCAATTCTGTATACAAATGAAGGAGTGGCCTTTAAAGAGAACCCACCCTGAGGATCATGAATAAGGTGGATTGCAGAGAAGTTGAAAACTTCAGGCTTCTTCTTTTTCTTGTGTTTCTGCATAGAGAGTAGAAATATACGAGGACATTCTATGTGAGAAACGAAAAGCCATTATGTTCAGGAGAACCTAGAGGTTTGCAGCTCTGGCATGCTTGCGTGAGCTGTGGTACCTTGAGAACTTTCATGGCCTTCTCTAGTTTCTTCTTAGATTTGGTGTTTTTCTTGCCCGTGGAGTATCTAACCATCAGGTCTCTGGCTGACGGGCCCTCCTCCTGAAGACAAGACAAGGAAGGTTAATGGGAATTAGACACTGATAATGAGCCTAAGCTAAACCTAGCCTGTTTTCTATAACCACTTCTGGTGCACTTGCCTCTGACTCTGAATCACTCGCATCTTTCTCTGTCTCATCTTTGCCCAGGAAAAACTTCAGACCGGCTACAAGAATCTGTGGGAGAGTAACATTTCTTAGGTGTTTTCCAAATATTACAGTAGAATGAGGCATGACTCACCTACAGTATAACCGTAAACATGGGCGTAGGAAGCATATTGAAAGTGAGGGGGGGGGGGTCCATCTTGGATGGGAGGGGAGGGGAACGACTGTCAGACCACCAACCAATAAACAATTACAAAATGTATGTGTAACCGGCTGTCACGAGAACCTGCACTGTGTTCCACACGGGACGCGAACTCGCAACCTCTGGGATGGGAGGTAGACAATCCACATTTTCGGCACATTCTTTAAATGAGCAGGGCAGACTTTATTCATTCAAAGGTGGCACCTTGGCAGTGTCCGATGTTCATTCGATCAAGTAAGTAAACACATCTTTCTTTTTTCATTTTCCCCAATTCTCCTTAAAACTACAGACGGTA
Organism: Percopsis omiscomaycus; assembly: GCA_027575585.1. Classification (NCBI taxonomy): domain Eukaryota; kingdom Metazoa; phylum Chordata; class Actinopteri; order Percopsiformes; family Percopsidae; genus Percopsis; species Percopsis omiscomaycus. The sequence continues at coordinate 14,295 of JAODLI010040136.1, read as the reverse complement.
CACAGTGTCACAACTTTAAAATCCCACACTGCAAGCGGAATGGATTAATTTGCCGCGGTCTGTTACGAATTTGTGCAGCGCAAGTTATGCAAAATTAGATATTTGATGAGGAAAATAATTGGGGGGGACAAATGCCAGATTTTAAGATGCATCTATAATGGCTCCTACGCCCATGACCGTAAAGAACGTACCTTTGTCACCTTGGAGAAGCATGCTGTTGTTATAACATTAACTGTTTTGGCATCGTTCCTGTGACATAACAAAATAAGTGAATATTGTGAATAAGTGCTACTTATTTTCATAATGAATTAATCTGTTTATTATTTTTGACTCTTCAATTAATCTAGTCCCATTTTGAAATGGTATATTTTTACATAATATCTTAGCGAATTACTAATACATTTGTGTGATTAATTTTCTGTTGTTCAATCACTTGACTAATAATTTCACTACTAATCTTAATGATACTTTGTGTATAAAAAAAACTTACCATATGTTTCTTTTATAGAGCTCCACCATTACATCCAGTGAGATCTTGGCTGCTATGGGATTACTGTCCCTCAGCATGGTGTACATAAAGTTCTGTAATGTCTAAAAAGCATATTCCGACAATGAATGAGAGAAGGCTTTCCTGGTTGGGTTATTTAACTATATATACATTATAAACATGGCCAACAATACAAAGTAACTTTTTAGGTCAAATAAAAATTTAAAAAAAATTTAAATGAAAGTGTACTTACTGTGTTGACTTTGTTGTTTTTATGCTTGGCGTTGATGTTCTTGATATCTGCCACAATGTGTGTGTACAGTGTCTATGCACGGGAAGAGAATATGATTATTAAACGGTGGATAGAGCTAAATATAATTGCATAACTGCGCTGATTGGCTTCCTCAGGATGGAGCTACTTTACCTGTCTCAGCAGCTTGTCGTGACACCTGAGCAGCTCAAAGAAGAGCTCTAGGAGAGCAGTGGGGTTGATGAGATCCTTATTCCTCATAAGAATCAGTGCTTTGCAGAAGGTCTGGAAACAGTTCGTAGGTTTTGAGTGAGAGCTTGTTTGTGGCAGCCTTCTACATAAGGAACTGTTGGGCTAGGGTGTCAACACGATATCTCACCATTCGTAGATCCGGCTCCAGGACTGTGTGATGAGTCAATAGCAACTCGGAGAGCTCTTGGGGAAAGGTGGAAAGGTGCTCCACATAACAGCGACCCACCTTTACAACAAAGACAAGTTTTTAACTACATTCAAATATGCCACACAATTGGAATTGTATGCAAGACAGTGACACAGGCAAGAAGACTCAACACACACACACACACACACACACACACCTGAGCAAGGAACATGACCAGTTCTGACAGCTCTTTGTTGGGCTTATCGGGTTGTAACTTGAAGATCTGTACATTGGACTGGTAGTGTCGGTACTGCTGCAGAAACTGTTAAAGACAGGTACGACACAACTAAGTTAACTTGAAATACACAATATAATTGTGTATTTCACAATATCACAATAAAAAGTCTAGCTACTAGTGTGTAATACTGTTAGCTAACCACAAACTCTTACCTCTTCTGTATATGATTGAGGGTCCCTTTTGATAAGGTTCTGTAGCTGTGGCAAATTATTTGGCAATTTGTTGTTGTGTCGCCCCGACATGGTTTAAGATAACTTTTCACACAAATAACTCGTTATGAAAAACAATGTCTATCGTTTATCTAGACGCAAAGCGTGGCTCAACAGTGGGCTGCCATATTGTTTTGCATAGACTTCTGCTGGTACGGAAAGCGTAGAGGGACAAGTGACACAGACCGTCGTCGTTTTGCGATCCCTGCGATTGCTTCCCCCTTTCGAAATTTTGTGATATTTTTGTGGTATAATAACTTATGTTATCAAATATGTTGAATGACACGGTGACAAAGCTTCTTTTTTTAAACGAGAAAGATGATGTACATTAGCAGTCGCTTGTCTGTCAATGAGGTGGGATGGTTGCTTTTTCAATTTATGGTTTATTGTGTTTTTATTGCATGTAGGCTACAATATAGGAGAAAAGCTTGCTCGCTTGTTACCATAAGGGACTTTTTAAAGTGTAAAATAAAATCTTTACCACAGGCTAGAACATAGGCCTATGCCCACATTCTATGGAAAAGTGGAAGGTTGGCAAGACATCCCGGTAAATACATTTTAGGGGTGTGATAATGTAGGCTACTAGCCTATGAGCAGAGATACGTACAGTAGGCAACTGTATCTATCTGCAGCTTCAGGAAGGGTGTGTGGGGCCACAACACGCTGTTATATTTTGACATAGTATATTTTACTATGAAGTAGCTAGAACAATAAAGGTTTTTATATCATCTATGGAGGAGAGTGCTTTGGATGTTCCCCCTTTTTTTGTTCAACATATCTACAATCCAGTTCGCTATTGTTCTTCAGTGTGTTTAAAATATGTATGTGTTACATGCATACAAAAATCGTAATAAAAGAATCAACACTATGCTTTTAAAAGTAATGTTTTATTGTAAGAGTCCAGCTTAGTTTGATCAAACCTCTTTGGTTTGATATAGGAACCACATATTCTCTTTGGTGATATTAGTCTTAGCATGATTAGGTCTACATGGTCACCTGTTTCAACTTCTCCTATTTTACCCATGCAAGCTAATGCCCTAACTGATAGATTAACACAGTCTACATTTCTTAGCTTGCTTACTAATTTCATGTAATAACTTATTTTCAGAATGTGGTACATTATGAATGCTTAATTGCTGCCACCATGTGGAACGTGTTTGCATTGCAGTGTATTTAATGATTACATCCCAGCAAGCATTTTCCCACCAACCAAGGTGACAGAGAAGGTAGCATTCTATATAAATGAATCTCAGCAAAAACTTCGTTAGAAAAGGTACACGCCTTGATAACATTAGAGCGCCCCAATAAATCCCAGCTCAGTGTTTAAAACACATCCGATTATGAAAACACATGAGCGCCAGCGACTCAGGTGCGGGGGAGGGTCAACCATTAAGTTTGGTTAGCTGTATGTTTGCCAAAAGGTGCTTTGAAAAGACATGAACACAATGGAATGGAAAAACACAATGGAAAAAATGGATGGCATTTCCGTCTATGTAACATTTAAAACATATCCACAGTTTAATTCTCATGAGATATATGTACACTTTTAATTTCAATTATAAGGCAGTCAGCAATTACTGTATTATAGATTTACAAAGCAAATACTGTCATAGTATTCTGTCAAGTTCCATCATCAAAATAAGATTAAAAATGCAAGTATAATTTTGTTCAATAAAATATGAATTCATTCAATTTCATAATATTATATAATATTCAGAAAAAGTGTTCTGTTGTGGTGGGTGAAAATAAAACATACAATCAAAAATTCTCATGAATGCATCGGGAGAAAATAGCAGCCAAGTAAAGGGAAAACAAAAAAGCAAAAATAAAAATATAAACTTCTTTAAAAAGGATGTACTGTAATGAATATTTTTAAGGCATTTTAAGAACTTGTACTGTGGCTTGGCAATATCTGCCCAGTGTGAACTGTCCTCCATTTTTTTTTGGTCTCAAAGAACAGAAGCCCCCAGGGAGTTGTAGTTTACCCTGAGATTTTCTCTTCTGCTTGAAGACATCTGAGCACATATAGAATGACTTGATAGCAGAAAATATATTGCTCCTGGGGAAAAGAAAAGAAAAAGATATGACTATGGGCAGTGGAAATGTACTTTGGAATCATTGCCCTGTAACATGAAGTTACTCGATAAAAATAATAGTAATTATTATAATAGTTCACCTCCGTTTGGACCATTCCTTGTCTCTGAAGTCTCATATTCCTTACAACATCCGAAATATCAAACTATGGACATAGAAATAACGATAATTCTGAATGAGAAATCAGTGCTAAACAATGTTTAGAAAAAAAAGTTCTGTTCAGTTTAAAACAGTTTTCCCAATTAAATCAAGATACAAGTTGCCCTACTTACATCAGCATCCTTACTGATGAGACCAAGAACCACATCTATGCAAATGAGCGTTCCGGAACGCCCAATGCCTGCGCTGCAGTGTGTGATTATGGGTCCTGATTGGTGAATGTGCCTCATGTAGGAAATAAAGGTAAGCAGCTGCTCTGGCTGGGAGGGAGTTCCGTGGTCGGGCCATCCTGTGTAGTTTAAATGAGTGACATGCTGGATCTCATTGGTCTGTAGAGGGTGACAATCACAGCTATTATTACAAGGCATTTAATACAGTGTTTCTCAAGTTAGACAGTGAAACATACAATACAGAACATTTGTTTAAAAAAATATGTTTGGATGCGTTTTGACAGTGCTGCTTTATTGAAAAACAAAAAAAGTGGATTAAAAAGTGAGAAATTAACATGTCTAGGATAATAAAAGAAAATTCACCTGAACGTCTTTGACCTCGATGAGGCGGATGACAAAGTGGTCAAGGTACTGGTTTTTCACCAGCGTGATCTGTAGTCTGTCGTCCACCATCTCTGCCGTCCTCGGCGTGTCTGGCCAGTAGCGTTGACATTTCACTTTCCCACCTTCTACTTCCTGGGTCATCATGGCAATCACGTCGGACTTCTGCTCCCAGACCATCTGCCAGAAATCGGCTAGGGTAGTCGGTAGGGGTCCCTGGCAGGCAATGTACCAGTAGTTCTCATCCTTGACCTGCATCTTAATGAAGTTGGCATTGATGTAGCCCCCGTCTTTTCCCAGGACAACTCGAGTGGTATCAACTAAAAAAATAATGCAAATAAATTCAACATCAAAAATCTAAAAGTAGGAAATTAAACTTTAGCCTGAATCACAATCTGAAGAATTTCCCGTTACAGTGTGTTACAGTATGTTGCATAATGATGGTCTGTCTCATAAACAGCTTACATGGAACAATGTTCTTGTAGCGATTCTTCTTTTTGTTTTCCTTTGTCTGACCTATTAAACAGTCGTCCAGCGGCTGAAGGTTTTGTAGATTCTGTTAAGGAACAAAACAGAAACAGTGTACTGTAAATATGTTGCACCACGGCTCGCGCCTATTTATAACCCGTTCTTTGGAATTGGGAGTTTTGGGACTACAGCATGTCAGCCTGTGACTACCCCCTTAAGCACACCTGCTTTGTAATAAATTGAACAAAACAGTGTTAATCGTCTGCCTAATAGCATTAGCAATTTATCATCAATTCATTCACAGAGATTATATTTTGAACAAAAGGTAATGAGAACGCTAAAGACGATTACTTCAAACTCCTGCAGCGGAACCTTCTGTTCCAGGAGTCCCTTCATCATGCGGACCACCATGGTGAGTTTGGGGCCTGTATACTGGCCATCCGGGACCACCTTGACCAGGGGCAAAGATGTCAGCTCATCTTCTGTGATGATGGGCCCATCTGGGGAGAACATAATCGGCAGTTTACACCAATTACACCTGACGATAGTGTACATAAACCTAAAATAGACAAATAGACAAACCCACTTACCGTCTCTCACTTTGGAGTTCATGATCTCAATGGGCAGCTCATCACTTCCCCATGTGATTTCATCCTCCTCCGGCTGTCCAGCACTCATCTGCAGATAGCTGTCAGTCGAACAGAAGGGCTAGATCTTATCAACACAGTACAGTTAAAAAAGCCTGACATTTGAGACAATGACTTAAACCTTCTTACTTTTCCTTCACTTGGTGATCGACATTCTCCTCTTTCCATTCCACTTGGCGGGAACTCTAAATCCACAAGTATAGATTCAAGCATTAAAGCTACGATACAACCTACAAGTGGCAAGTAGATAGAGGCCTGACTTTTCCAGTGACTGCACTACTTCTGTCTGATATCAAATGCATGTCATTTTGACATTTACTCCGCTGTCTTCACTTATATCTGAAAAGAACAGCGAGATGTTCAGTCATCGAGCCCTATATTAAAAAGAAATACATACATAGATAAACACAAAAAGGTATTGTCAGTTGGTCCCTACCCCTCACTTTGACCGCCGCCCTGGTGGTATAATTACAGTGTTAATTCCAGGAGTCATGTTAGACTGATACCTCAGGGGAGTCTTCAGGCAACGATGAACCGTCACAGTCGGTGTCCTCCGACAGCTCAGAGTTCCTCTCTGTCTCTCTCTTTTGTTCTGAGAAAGCAACATCGTAGTCTACGAAAAGAAAAAGGCAGCAAGGGATCTTTATGATTAGGTTTTGGCCGAGTTTCTATGTTTTGAGTAACACATTATAAACAAATGCTTATATTTGAATGACTAGCCTTTCAACTGCTATATAAATATATACTATTTTACATGGTACATGTATTATACCTATTGGGGGTATGGGTGGAAGGCTATGCGGGGAACACATCTTGGTTTTTACTCCGCTGTCTTCACTTATTTCTGAAAAGAACAGATGTTCAGTCAGCGAGTCCTATATTAAAAAAAATACATACAATGTATGACATATAAACACAAAAAGATATTGCTTAAGAGAGTGCATAGAGACAGAGTGCAATGCGTCATACTCTGAAAACCACACTCACTGGAGGGGGAAACATTTCATCGCTCTCCATTGACTTTGTATTGCGTGCCTCCTTGTCACTTTCGTCTGAAACCTGCCTAAACGCTGCTGTGTGACGGGATGGACAACCAACAAGGAAAGAACCCCGAACTAAGTTTTGATAAGCTATCTAACCGAATAAAATTTGCCTTTAAGGAGATAAAAGCAGATACATGCATTAGAGAGAGCGCAACACATCATATTACTACTTTGAAAACTACGCCCACTGGAGGGAACACATCCGGCACGACAATATGCTAAATTGCTTTAGCTAGCTAAAAACATTCTGTATTTCACTGTGTGTCAAAGGATTATTTTAACACCCTATGTCAACCAGAGAAGAATAGGTAGGCATAATGAGTGTCAGGATCCCACAGTTTTCCAATTCTTCCTGCTGATGCCTTGCATCTTATCGATTGTATCCACTTTTGTCTCCTTAGAAGGCTCATTTTGCATCCTGTCACACAGCAACTTTTAGGCCTTTTTCAGTTTTTTCTCCAACCCTCCCCCTACAGCCATGCACGTAAACAGGATCATAAAAAGGGACCAGGGGCAGAAATTGGCGTTTCCGGGGATACCATAACACAATCGAGGAGTGCACTTTTAATGCTACATGCATGTACCTGTTTTCCCATTGCACTTGTCAGAGTTGATGGGTAGATAGCTCAGGTACGTGCCGGGGTTCTGGTCCGACGGCCTGGACACGATGAGCTGCACGAGGCCTTTGGCTCTGCGGATGGTGGTGACAGCTTTGGCGTGGGACACGCCCATCATTAGTTCCTCGTTCACCTGCAGACAGAAGAAGAGCACGCAGACAAGAATGTAATTATGGAAATGTGCTTTGTTAATTTCATGCAGAATGCACACACCCACCCACCCACACACACACACACACACACTCACCTTAAGCAGCCTGTCTCCGACCTGAAGCTTGCCCGAGGACTCTGCTACGCCTCCTGGTGTAATAGACTTGACAAAGATGCCCCTCTCGCCTCCAATCACGGAGAAACCCAGACCCCCTGACGCAGGCTTCTCTAGCTCCAGCATAATGATCTCCTCCTGGAAACAAAAAAACGTGTATGGATTCAATTGAATAGATCCCTATAATAGTGTGATCAAGCTGTGACAAGGCTAGGCTTTAGATTATTTTGGCAATACAAGGGTCATGGAACCAGAAAGAATGGACATCATTTAAACTTATTTCTTTGTTTAAACATACCTCTAATGGACAAAGTGTTGCCAAAGATGACTCCTGGTCACATTCCTTAAGGTAGCCTTCAACAGTAACAAAAATGTTAAGTTATATAATTGTATTGTACCATTTTGGTGTTTTTGTGACAATATGTAGCGACTGTGACAGTGTTTTGTTTAACACACCATTCATGCTGATGGAAACTTTAGGGTTGATATTGTTGTTGAGAAAGGAGACACTCTTCTGTCCAGGGGAAACAGGCTTACCGTCCCTGTAAGCCAGAGGCAAACAAGACACACAAGAAAAACAGGAGTTGTATGAAATAGGAAATATTTTAAAGCTGCAGTATTTTACAGTCCTATAAAAAGGTAATACCTACATTCAGTTAGTGGTAAGCAATTTTCAAAACCATACTGTCTTTGGTCTATTCTAACTCAAATAAAAAAAATTAATGAAAAGGCAATATGGTGAATCCTCATTGTACTATCTCAATCTCTCATTAATAGCAGATATAATGGAGATATTTCAATATAAGAGAGTCTAGCTCACGGCAGTAAGATGAACGCATCAACAAATCATTCTATTAAAGCAGGTTACCTTGTGGCCTTAAGCACAAGGTCCTTGCGGGAGAGCTCCAGCAGTCTAGTGCTCTCACTGAGAGTCAAGTCCAGCGTGGGAGCTCCATTGATGTAGTGAATTAGGTCCAACGGTCGCAGGCTGCCCTCCTCGGATGACAAAGAGCCAGGCTGGATGTCTTTCACAAACAACACACCATGTACACTGTCACTGCCACCATCTAGCACCAAGCCTGAGGGAAGGAGTGTTTGGAAAATTATTTGCTATGACAAAATAGCACAGTTACTTATAATTCCATAGAACTATGCAACAGAGATCTGGTGTTATAATAATATAATTGTTGACGTCTCCGGCAACTGTGTTTCGAACATGAAGATAAACACAGACGTACAAAACTATAAAGGCTAGCAGTGTCCCTTATTGCCATCATGTCCCTGTGAAGCTAATTCATTCTCACCTGCATCTTTCTATAAACATACTAGCTAGTTCCCACGCCTATTATCTAGACGCTATGTTTGTTTACTGATAATTATCTCGGCAAATGATGGAACCGACCAACACCTGTTGCTGCTGCAAAGAAACACTGGCTAATACTGAGAAAGAATGTCATTCTAAAAACAACAAAAACAACAAAACAACAAAAAAAGAATAGTTTACATTCCCAGGGAACAAGTTTGCCTGAAGCAGCTGCTATTGAGGGATAGTTTTTATGAAAGCGTAAATTTAAATATTAGTTTGTAAGAGACACAATCTACTGTACATACAGCAGTTAAAAAAGTGTTGTGTTTTCTGTGTATAAGAAGGATATAGAGTATGTTTGTGTATGCTACATCAGCATGTGCGCGCGTGTGTGTGCAGGTATTGGCAATGAAGGAACGTTGGGAGTAACACCAAGGTTGTGTTCTCTGAGCATGTTCACATGCACACTTGTTTTTCACCATTATTCTGAATAGGTCAATATTCTGAATAGTGGTGGAATATTAATGCATGCCTATATGCAGATATTCAACTATTATTTGCAGTATTGACATTTGGATCATTGAGTATTTGGAACAAAAATATATCCTGATATCCAAGAAAACAGGTGTTGCCGAGGGTTCCTTTCTTACCCAGCTCCTGGTCGCCATGGAAGCAGATATCGGGCAGCAAGTGAGCCTCTATAGGGCCCTTGGGGGGCTCCAGGACCCTGCCTACAACCAGGTCAACCACCCGAGGGGCAGCACGTACCAAGTTGACCACCTCTGTGTGTCCCATGTTGGAAACATCCGTGTTGTTCACCTGGAGACAGAGGGGAAAACAAACAAACAAAACCTCATTTATCATGAAGGGCAAAGTCTCCTTGGTTCACATAGCGGTTAATCACAGTGACAGTCTCAAAGGGCAAGGGTGGTCAGGTGTGCATTAGCTGCCGAGTGGGCAACTCCAATGGAAATAAATAAAAGAAGGCCATAAGAGAGGGCATTTTAATGTTTCAAGGACAGAGTTAAGGAATAGATGACAGGAAAAATAAATGACAATGGTACGGTAGACTAATGAAACATTTTAAAAGACATGTTTTATTTCCAAATCTAATCACATGAAATTCCGGAAAAACTATAATGTTTTTGGGATTAGTTAGGCAAGTCTGAGAGGGCGTACTTAACACACACTCCTATCATATAAAATCCACAGGGGGCAAAATCTGTAAAGCTGCATAAACAGAGCTAGCTAATGATGGTTTGTGGGTGTGTTTGAGAAACTTCATTCTCTCTTCCCTTTTCGCAAAAGTTAGTTTTTCTCGTTTGCAGAGTGACGGTTCTTAAAATGCTGTTTCACAAGGGAATACGTAAAATTGTTAGATACTTTTTGCCTTCCGTTTCATGTTGACTTAAAGATGGCAGAGGTTGTTTGAAATACAGGATTGTGGGTGGAGATTAATCAGTACCATGATCATCCTGTCCCCGGGCCGGAGCCTGCCATCTCCTTTAGCTGGGTCCTGAATAATGTCATGGATGTAACAGCCATGGTCATTGCCTTTGGTCAGGGTAAAGCCCAGGCTTCCTTTCTCAGATTTGACCAGGGACACCTTCAGCTCCACATCCTGACAGAGGAGAACCACCATAGTTACAGTTGTTACTGGTTAGTAGCCCTACTTATCCATGAGAACTATAGTTATTGCAATTCTTGTAAATAATAAGAATGATACCTATGCCTTGGTTCACTGTCTAACTCAGAACACATATTATTCACTTGGCTTTCTACGCTTGGCGATAACTACGCTCTTACCGGGAAAAACTCATCCATGTCCTGTCCATTTCCAAACACGGTCAGGTTTAAGGGTAGGGGAAGAGGAGGGGGCAGAGGGTCTGGGCTGGGGCCAATGGGAGAGGCGACTGTCAGCTGTGGTGGAGACTCTAACTCAGCCATCACTGGCGATGAAGGACACCTGGCCAAACATCCGCATAAACAGATAAGACTGACAGCTCTGTATATTCAAAGGTCAGAAAAGGGAAATATAGACCCAATACGTGCCACCAACTCACATTTCTGTCCACCTAAATACAAATACAGTGAAACCCTTGCTTTACCCCTTAGTTTGAAACCAGCACTACAAAAACACACCCGAGTGCTGTAGCTTGCAATTCTCTCTATACCACCCAGAACAAACAGTTCTGAGGGCACTACAACACAATTAAGGAGTGTATCTTTAAGAGACAGTGGGAGAACACTAACCTCTGCATTATGATGCAAACTACGCATTACAAACCAGTGAATAAATCCCAAACCAAACCCTTTAGACAGGGGTTGAAACCAAGTGAAACCACCAACTGTGCCCCATCCATCAGTTACCTCCCGCTCAGGTCAGATCTGGTCATGGACAGGTTGGGGGAGCAGAGCGCCGACTGGAAATTGTTGTCCAGTGGTCCGCGGTTGTCGTAGCGACCCAGCGGCAAGTCGCTGCAGGGGGTCTGGTAGAGGCTGTGCTCCAGATTGCTGGGGCTGAACGCCTCCTCAACCTCCTCGTCCCCGTCGGTGCTGTCGCTGTAGCTGTTGCGTCGCCCCGGGGTCTTCAGCAGGAGGCGCTCCAGTGCCTCCTCCACGGGACCCCGCTTGCCATCGTTGCCCGGCGGTAAGGTGGTCTGTGTCGCTGGCTCCTTACGAGGGGACGGCACAGGAGACTGGGCACAGAGGAGTTCATCACGATACGTATTCACAAGAGATGGAATAAAAATAATTATATAAATAATTCATCATTTTTATCATCATCAATTATTTTAATTTTAGGCTTAAAACACTTCAAATTAAGGAGGAAGGCCTATGCAATGTATATACTGATTACTAATTTACAGTCAATATGGCTCAATATATTACCAAAGCCCTAGGTTTAATACCAAACCTGAATGTTATGTATATTGTTACTGTTGCCTACCAAGGCTGAAGTGTCCAACTCTGGCAAGATGCCGGGTTCTGGTCTACAGATGTGTAAAGTCACCTCCTGCCCTGTTCCCCGCAAAGCTGAGATCACCTCCTACGTACACAGAAACACATGGTTCTGAGTTATTATATCGCATTATAGGCATACAGTCGTTAAAACTTACAAAAATCTACCAAATCAGAAGAAATGTGCAACATCCACAACTATGCAACCCCAGTGGCGTACATGCTGCGAGAGTCCTTTGAGGGGGATTTGATTGACACGCAGGATGACATCGCCAACGCTGATTCGACCGCTCTCTGCAGCTGGTTGCCCGGGGAAGAGTTTTTTCACACGAACCATGCTGGACCCTGCGGGCTCGTCCGGGATGCTCTCTTCTCGGCTGAAGCTGAAGCCCAGGCCAGACGTGTTCTTTAGCAGACACACCTCGAAGACATTGTCTGGACACGGGGGATAAGAGGTTATTTCACAGTAGATCGGTATCTGTGGTTACCACGCCATGGAACTTGCTCCTATCCATAGATTTCAGATCGATTTTTAAAGTTGGAAATTCTATAAATAATTAAGTCGCTATAAAATTATTATTAATAATAATTTTCTTTTTTTTAAATTGCAGATTGTTGTTCATCGGAGGGCAACAAGTCCCTGAGAAAATGTGGGCTTGTTTGAAAACTTAAAATAATATAATATAAAAATAAAATAAAATAGAAATAAATAAATAAAATGAGTAGTGCAATATCAATTTCTTTTAGATAATCCAAGGTTCCATGACTTAAATCCAAGCCCATGACAAGTCTTTGAAACAAACAAGCATCCGTGACACAAAACTTAACTGGACTGTGTTGGGAAAGGTCATCTCCTTACCACTGGTGAGGAAGCTGTATTCTGGCATGGCTTTTGGCTCTGGGGCTTTCTTATTTTTCGTGGCAGCATATGGCGGGGTGAACTGGGGTGTGAGCGGGGCATGAACGCTCTCTAAAGGCAAATGTCCCTTCTCCAGCAACAGATGAACCGTCTGGAGAGAATACGGCACTGGTTTACTTCCACTCCTTTTTAACAAGGCACTCTGTTTAACGGCATATTTTTTCACCTGTCCAGTATCCCTGAGGATCTCCACTGCATGTTTGTGAGTGGCTCCCTCCAGACTCGTTCCATTGACTGCCACCACACGGTCGCCTGAATAGAGAGACACTGGGTGATTACTGTAATCTGATCATACACTACAATATGAAGACAAAGAGTTAAGATTGTTACTTGTTTTAATTAATGAATTCTTTTATTAGAAATTTATATAAAAATGTGTGACAAAAAAGTAAATTGACAAAATAATAATGCTTATACTGGGATTATTACCACAAGGTCTATAGTTATTACAATATTACATTATTGATATTTCCCCTCTACATAAAAGTGATGATTCGGTCTCTACCTTTTTGGATCCTTCCATCAATCTCTGCAGCTCCTTTTGGTATGATGCCTTTGACATATATGCCTCCATGTTTAACACTGGTGTTGACTCCCCCCTAAGAAATAGGTAGAATTTAGTGAAAGGAGCATCAGATAACACTGGTGCTGAATTATGTTGTCTGTGGGGGGTGATATATGGGTGACCAATGTGTTAATGACAAAATTACTATGGGTTGAAGTGAAACTATTCCCTGCCAATTTTTGCGTTGATTATATTAATAATTTGGATGTTAATTATTAAATTGGATGTTAATAATGTTATTTATTAATGGGATGTTGAATGAGTTTAAATGAGTGTTTTATTTCAGGTACAAGCTGTTGTTAATTCTATAACCAATTAGATTAAGATTAAGATAAAACATTTGACTCAATCTCGCTAACGTCTTTGTCCAAGGTTAGTTGGAATTAAACTTTAGTGCTGTTGCCCCTAAATAAGTAACAAAATCATACTAAAAAGCTCTTCAAAATGTTACATTTCTTGTATTTAAGCCCCTATATCGTAACCATTGAACAACCTTCACATTCTACGTCCTCACCAAGTAATAAAGTAATGCAGTGACATGCAAAGAAAGCTGAAGGGTTGGAAAAAATAAAAAAAATAAAACGATTTAAACAGACATGCAGAGATTTAATTTATATGCAAAGAACAGTGAGGCGGGTGTATCCTCCCATGAAGCCAAGCATAGTGTAAAGATGCCAGCATGCAGCTACCATGAGTTAAAACAAAACATGAACGCACACACACACACACAAAATATATATATATATATATACACACACACACACACACACACATACACACACACACACAGCAGTGATAAGATGAGGGGGGAAAAGGGGGAAAAAAAGAGAGCTTGAAAACCTTGCCGAACAGTACCGTGACACTTAAGCCCAGGCTGCTGTCTTTTTTGGACAGCTCAACGTCAAATAGTTCTCCCGGACAGAGACTATTGACCCCTGGGGCTTTACCATTTATATTTCCCATGATGCACTCCTGCAAACAGAGAACAGGTCAATAAGTGGCATTCTTACAAGCCATGCCAAGAAATACAGAGAAACAGGGACGTGTGTGTGTGTGTGTGTGTGTGTGTGTGTGTGT
>JAODLI010040125.1:0-18019 GCA_027575585.1 Percopsis omiscomaycus | reverse complement strand
TCCCCAGTCATCACAACCAGCCAGGTGAGACGACAGCTCACCAGAACCCAGATCAACAAGGCCAGGGGACCCGACGACATCCACCCGAGGGTCCTCAAGGTGCGTGCAGAGCAGCTGGCGGGAGTGTTCCGGCATCTTTTTGACCTCTTGCTGAGGTTGAGAAAGGTGCCGAAGATCTGGAAGACTTCCTGCATTGTCCTTGTCCCCAAAAAGGGACGCTCCAGCGACCTCTCCAACTTCAGGCCTGTGGCACTAACGTCACATGTAATGAAGACCTTTGAGAGACTGGTTCTGCAGCACCTCAGGCCCCTGATACGTGACCGCCTGGACCTCCGGCAGGCTGAGAAGCTCTCGGTGATGCAGGTGGATTAGAACCTGGTGGCCTGGATCACTACCTGGTGGACTACCTCATTTTACAGGTATGTAAGGGTGCATGACTGCCTGTCAGACGTCGTGTTGAGCAACACTGGCACACCCCAAGGAACTGTACTGTCACCGTTTCTCTTCACACTACTCACTTCTGACTTTTGCTTCGACTATGGAACGAGCCACCTCCAGAAGTTCTCAGATGACTCCTTCGTCATCAGCGAGGAGGAGTACAGAGACCTGATTGAGAGCTTCATCGGATGGTGTGACAGCAACCATCTCCAGCTCAACACAGGAAAAACCAAGGAGCTGGTGGTGGACAGACACAGCAAGAGGCCCCACACCCCTGTTGTAATAAGGGGTGAGGCAGTAGAGATGGTGGACACCTTCAAGTTCCTGGGGGTGCACATCAACAACAAACTGGACTGAACAGAAAACACAGAGGCCCTATACAGAAAAGGACAGAGCAGGCTGTTCTTCCTGAGGAGGCTCAGGTCCTTTAATGTGTGCACCAGGCTGCTACGGATGTTCTACCAGTCTGTAGTGGCCAGTGTCACCTTCTTCGCTGTGGTGTGCTGGGGAGATGGCATCGGGCTTGTGGTGCCAACAAACTGGGCAAGCTGGTGAGGAAGGCCAGCTCGGTGGTGAGGTTGGAACTGGACAGTGTGGAGGCACTCATCCTCCTCTCATCCTTCAGCCACAGACTCATCCAGCCTCGAGCCTCAAAGTGCTTTGGAGGCTCATTTGTGCCATCAGCCATCAGGCTCCACAACACCACAGCACCAAACTGAGAGACTATTCCTGATTTCATTTAATTTCAGACAGATTTAATTATCTGGTTGTAAATGGTTGAAAATAATTATTATTGATTGTATAATGTAAATAGTGTGTTAATACTTTTATAATACTGCATCTGTTCTTTTATATTCCTTGTGATGCTATGTCAACCGAACTTTCCCCTACGGGGGATTAATAAAGTTATATCTTATCTTATCCTATCTTACACCTGTATCTCACTTACTGTAAAGTCAGTAAAACTAATTTCACATTTGAATTTACATTTGGCAGCAGTACCTTGATTTCAATGTCAAAAAGAAATCATAACAGCTTGATTAAGCATTTAAAAGGAAAAATAAATGCCAATATAAAGATGAAGGTGAAAAAGAAGAAGAAGAGGCACTGTAGCTGTAGCATGAGCCCCCAGAGCCCGTCCCCAGAGCCCGCCCCCCTCCACACGTACCTGTGACTCAATCAGACTGTTTATTCAAACCAGCAATGAGAATCTATTTTCCAGTCAACCCTTCACAGAAGTTAATGCACAGTGTCAGGTGTTTTTGAAGCTTGGTCAACGCAGCGGTAAGAATGCCTGATGGCTTTGGGCTCTTGGTATGTTGTTGTGCCCTCATTGTACACTAGGGGGAAGAACAGGATTACAAATGTATGGACTTCATGCCCCAGTCCAACAAATGTAATTTAAAACAAAACAAAATAATATGTGAAATATTTTCAGTAATTTTACCAAGACGACTTTAAGAACCTGTCATTTAAGATACAGTAGATTTCCATGTGTATGTGTCAATATTAAGTTAGGAATATTGCCTTAACATTTGGAATCTGGATGTTATCAGCACTGATTAACACACTAAGCCTAGCTAGCTCATTTATGCAAGCTAAATTAAATTGAAAATGAAATGCACTTTGTTTATCCTCTGTATCATCATCAAAGCAGTTGTGTGGATAAATATCAAAAGAAACAATTTAGATTATTTATCTATTGAAGACTGAAATAATGAAAACATTGTGTGAGAAAAAAAGGACACAAAATGTTGTTGTAAGAAGCTTAGCCTAACTTTAATGTTGCTATAATTGTGTGTCTTGTAGGATAGACCATTTAAATTGTATAGGACGAAGAGTAAAGTCTGCACACTTTCAAAAAAAGGTTTATAAAATGAGATATAATATGCAGGCTCTTCCTAAAGCAGTTTTCTATCAGCCTTGCACTTTTGCAATATGTGTATAGCCATCCGTTTCTGAAGCCATTTAGATGGCCTGGTTAGGAAATAACAATTGGTTGATTAATATATAAAGTTGCACGCACAGTGTCTGCTCACGTGTTTATTTTTTTGGCTCACATAGCCATCATCAGTGTTTAGATAATAATTAAAAGTATCATTCATTCTATCAATCAGGATACATTATCTTGGCCTATAAATACAGTATTCCAACCCATAGGTCTATGAGACACAATTCAGGTGTTTTAATGATACATTAAAACACCTGACACCTGACACCTGACAATACAATCTTTTGGTTCAGGTCAAAGCAATAAACACATACACTGACCTTACCGACCTTCTGACTTAGGTGTCACTCACAAGTAATCACTTTGACCTTAACCTCTACGTTACTGAATATACTTCTTTGGCGTCTTTCTGACCTATCCTGAGGACAGGTACATTTTACAAAATTATATAAATCCTTAAAAGTCTGTTAAACCATAGCAGCTTGACATCAGGCCAAAATGAATCCTTAGATGACATTAAGTTCTGTGAAAGAAAGGAAGTTTATTTAAAAGCTGAAAGGAGCAGAATTGTATTGTGCACATTTTACTATATTAAACTATATTAAACATGTTTTCTGTTCTGTTTGTTAAAGAAATCCTATAAATGAATTATTTTTTCTCTTTTTTTAGGTAGTATTCTTTTAGGACTGAAGTTTCTGGGTGGGGTTGCTCTACACCTGTACATGTATACACACACACACACACACACACACACACACACACACACACACACACACACACACACACACACACACAGGGTTTAGTAACTGTGGCTAACCCAAATGTTTACCTGATGTGGCCCAGGGTATATTTAATTGTTCATCTGTATTGATTCAATGACAAAGATTTTGATTCCACCAATATTGAATGTGGCTACCATTGTTTACTGTTTACACTCACTCAATTAGAATAACATTTATTAGGCACTTTTACCCAAAGCAAATTATAGTGAGTACATTTAGGAGCAGGTAGGGGTTAGGCATCTTGCTCAAGGGTGCTTACAGGTGGACTGGGCACACCCTTACCTATCCTGCTAATAGGTTTCAAGTATACTCCACTGTATTTAAATGGAATAAAACTATGTTCATATACTGTATTTGGGTATGAATATTTAAGTGTGTTTTTGTGAGTGGGTGATGGAGGGAGATGGAGGGTTCTGCATGTAGTTTATTTAAATGTTCATTAATGCTGCTCTGCTGTAGATTTTCCTCATAATTCCTAGAACAATGCTCTTCTTTCTGCTCTTAAGTGGAGGCTGTGCATGGATGGAGCTTGGAATTAGTGAGAAGGTATTATCGAACAGCTGAGGAATTTGCTGAACGGTATTGTGGAGAGCAGTGACTGAAAAAAGACATCACAATTTCCTGTGGGAGACTAAAAGGCATTTGGCCTTTTAGTCTCCCAAACTGTGATGTCTTTTTTAGGCATTCAGATTTTTTTTTTTTCACTGTGGCTCTTTGGCCCTTGTAATCAGGTTAGCTTGGTGAGGTTAAATACATCTGCTAAATTAGTGTTTTTATCAATAAAACAGTACCGTGATGAGGCATGATGATTTTGACAGACACCGTGATTCGTATAATTATGATGATGTGTTATCACAGGTGCTCTGTGGAATTATACCTCAGTTCAGGGGAAATGTGTGCCCCAAGAGCCACAGATGTCCTCATTATAATATTTATATTTAGAGCATACCTGTGTATATGGCTGTAGGGGGACGGGTAGAGAAGGCTATGCCCCTAGAAGCCTATGAAGCCTACATAACGCCTGCATAATTCCCTGAAATATGTATTTCTCTCTACTTTAAAATGAAAACATACAGTATATCCATTCTAAAACCTCAACCTCATTCCAGTTTATTCAACTAAGGTCCTGGTTGAATTAGAATCTGAAAATGGCCAGCACTAATTTACTGTGTGAGGTGCCAATGTAAACAATGAGAATTTGAATTAGATCATTTAGCAGACGCTTGAACCCACAACCTTCTGGCTGGGAGTCCAACGCCTAGACCACTAGACTATCCTGCCCCCCAAACAATGCTTGGTATGGGAAATTAAACATATTTGTGAAATATAAATTGTTTGTGTGTATGTGTATGCACTGCCATATCCACATATAGTGTAGGTTGAGGTTGAAGTGTCCCCTCTAATATTTGTGTAAGAGCAAATCTTACACACCAAGACCAAATCCCCCCCCCCCCGTCGCCCCGAAGCAGAAAGTGCTTCCTGCTTTGGATTAACAAGTGGATGATTTAAAAGCACTACTAGGTGTTTTGCGGAAGTGAGAGTGTGTCACGGAGTAAAAACTGCATTTCCCATGAGCCCCATTGCCTTCTTGACAGGAGCTACTTCCACTGTCAAGAGTGTGCATTGAAGAGAATAGCCAAGAGCTTGCCTTTAGTAGAGTCAGTTGTTTTTCTAAATGTATAGCGATGAGGTAATAAAACAATAACATTTTGGTCCCTATGCTGTAAATCAATTTGTCAGATTTTGCAGCATCTCAAACACATGAACACTGATTAGGTAAAACCATAAAAATCCTTTATTCTTATACTACTTCAGAGGTCAGTTATTTAGCACTAGTTGTACCGTAATCACACATTACATAGATTTCTCATCTTAAATTTCTTTCTTAAATGTTTGTTAATTTCAGGATAGATACAATAGTCCTACATATGACCTTGGTTATCTAAACGTTTTTCCACAAGGATCGAAGAAAGACTAACACTGGGGAGATTCGCTCTTAAATTTTGATATTTATTTCATATTTTTTTCACCTTTTTTAATAGCATTAAACTGAATAGCACTGAACCATGCGCCAATTTGTGCATGTGTGTGTGCATATACACACAATGAATAACACTCAACACTTACTGCCAGCTAATAGTACACTGGTTGTAATGGGCAGCATGAACAGGTCAGAATTAAGCATCTTGCTCATTCATATATGGGAGACCCGTGTTGTGGAATAGAAATCACCATTTAAACTGGGGGATGGATCAACAGGCCTCTAAAGTTTATCCTGTTGCCCTACCTAATGTGAATATGGGTCATATATCATATAATCAATAATCTAGTTTCAATGAATTCCTTATTTTCCATTTGGTGCCGAAATTTATCATATTATTCTGAATTCAGAAAACATGTTGAATCTGTAGCATCAACTTAAGGGAGATAAAATGATAATTTCAGAATTTGAGGGAGACTGAAAATGTGGCTGTCTTTGGCAAATACAAAGACCCTCACTCCAAGCCACTGATAATGAAAATATACTATAATGATAATGGTTTGGAAGGGATTCCTGTGTGGCAACTGGATTTATATTATCAAGTCCTTGGAAATAACTTCTTATTCGAATAATGACCCATGGTCACGATCACTAAGTGCTGTAATCATCGAACAATTTTGTAAATCCCTTTTTTGTTTTTATTGTCTAGCATTAAATCGATGCATATGCCCATTTAAAGGTTTACAGTAGCCAACCAAATTTACAATGTCCTCAAACTGTAAATGCTAAATATACACGATTCAAATTGATTTCTAGAGCTCCATCGAGGATTAGTCCCATAGAGCATTAAGATGACTTTAAATATGCCAGACATGTGGCTTAGCCTCTCTAGCAAGGCCATCCAAGCCTTTCAAGTCAACAAAGTGTTGAAGCGTTCTAAATCACTCACCCTGTAAGCGACTGGTACAATGGAAACCATGTTTGTTTATGAACGCCATCCAGATGTGGTCATTACTGTTTCCCTCTTCCAACATCTCCGGGTCCTGGGAAATCTGTGAGTGTGATAAACAAGCAGAGCTGCACAGAGGAGACAGAGATGAGCAAAGATGAATGTGTTTGTGTGTGTGTGTGTGTGTGTGTGTGTATGTGTGTGTGTGTGCGTGTGTGTGTGTGTGTGTGTGCGCGCGTGTCAGTTCTATCAGTGCTGGCATCATCAAACAAATGACTTCCAGTGTGAGTGTGTGAGTGCCAGTGGGCACGCATGTGTGTGTGTGTTAAAGTGGGCGGAGGGGGGCACAAACACACACACACACACACACACACACACACACACACACACACGTATCATGTGATTGACAGTTCAAAAGAGTCTTACTCAGTGCTGACAAGAAACATGTCTTCTACCTGATCATATGCATCAGTGTTATTTCAGTTATCCCTGCAGTGGTTCCTCTCTCTTCTGTTCCCATAATGTGGTGAAGAGCGTTGGAGCTGCAAGCTGTGGGAGAGTTTATCACTTGGATCTGGAAGATTAGTGGTGCAGCTGTGAGACCCAGCCCAGATTTAATGGTGTCAGCTGAGTTGTCTTTTCCCAAACGTTCAAACACATTTGATGACATAATACCTTTATTCTGTGATGTATAGTGTACGTTAAGAGCATAGGAATTAATACATTGATTTATTGAACATATATGCATATGTGAATTCTTGTCGTTTTAAGTTTTATAGACTGAAAATATGACAAAACCTGGCAGTGGGCCATTTATAGATGCATTTCTGGATTCAGTAAAACATCTGAATCAACCTATTGTTCACAATAATGACCTATTCTGAGATAAATAGGATTACAGCGCTGCAGAGCAATAGGATGACAGCAAAGTATTCAAAGAGAGTTCATAGAACCAAAGTGAGGCTGCTCACTCGATGTATTTGATTAAAGCACATATTTCTTGGTTCTGAAAATGATTTGGAGAAATTCTATGCCAAGATTTTGTCTTCATCTTATATAGAGTCAATGGCTGTCTTGAATGAAGCATCTTTAGCTTTGCAGGATTACTGCTTGTGACATTTGCCACACATGCAATGAAGCAATTTTTCATATTTTTCTCTTGCAGTCACTTCATGTGTGAGGTCTACAATTACCAAATTAAACAGTCAGGAGAGAGAGAGAGAGAGAGAGAGAGAGAGAGAGAGAGAGAGAGAGAGAGAGAAAAGAGATTACCAGTGACTTTTTCAAATAAAACAAAACAGCATTTCAGTCAGGACCACTCTCGTCTACTCGGCTACTACTTAACAATTACCTTTGGTGAAATGGCTTAGTTCGGGGGGATTCTTCTCCTCATACTGGTAAGTATGGGTGTATCAAACAACGACTTTAACCCCCGAGCAGGCCAGCAGCAGAAATTATGTTTTAACAGCAATAACATAGTGGCAAAACATGGAAAAACATATGCAACTATAATACATATTAAATACAATAATAATACACATACATATATTACACAAGGACAAGCAATGATTGAAAACTATTGACATTCACATTAGTGAAAATTATATAATAGTAAAGAAAGACAACAATATAAAGAGACAACCGTGGCCTGCATGAACTAACGATCAGCTTGATCGTTAGTTCATTGATGAATTGAAAACCAAGTGAGATCAGAAATAATAATTAATAACAAATAATAAAACAATTAGAAATACTGTCATTCAAAAGAGTATTTCAAAATCTTAATAGAATTTCACGACCCCCATAAAAGTATCTTGCAACCCCTCAGAGGGCTCAGAGATCTATTACGTTCTAGGCCCAGTGGCTTTAAAAGCATTCTCCGTGAAGGGGAGGATTTCCAAGTCCCCTGCTTCCAGAGGCTTGGGATGGGAACCCTGAGCAATTATGTTGAAATCCAGTTGAGATCACAGTTGGACCCACATCACAACTGGTTTTTATCCTCCACTGAGGCAGTGAAAGACAAAAGATTAGATTTGAAAAGTAAAGATTTGATGCCCCTAAAACAGCATATATTTTATTTAATTTGGATAAATGACTGTGTTTCCATAACTCTATTACATTCAGCTCATGGGGAGATGAATACATAGAATATTTTATTTCATCTGATCCCAAAAGGCGACAAAGGTAATTTAACCCAGATTAGAAGAACAACAAATCCTTTGAGGAACACTTTAAGTTACAAAGGAATGTCACAGGTTCCCGTCACAGCCCGTCTCACCAACAACAGAATTGGAGATGCGAGAATTTGAGAGAAATAACAGCTTTATTACCAAAAAAACTGAAATACAATAGTAAAAACACAAACAATACACCCTATAAGATAACCTATCCCTACAAAAAGTCCTAAAAGTCTTATACTAAAATGACAAGGCAGGCCTATATCCCCCAACAGTGTGTGTCTTCTTCTTGCCTGGCTGTCTCTCTCCACGCTCAGCCCGCTAGGGGATAGGACAAAAGAAAGCGCAGATAAAATTGGCTGTGTCAAATCCACATTGGGCTCCGGTAAATCCTCTGCTCGGCCATCCACGTAGTTACTTAGGAGTATCGCTCGAGTGCGTTGCATCAGACCCCCATCAGATGTATCCTTTCTCGACCGGTCTTTCTCTTTCATCCGGTCGTGTTGTCGGGTAATCAAACTCTGTCTCGGCCTCTGTCTCGGCCTCTGAATCGGCCTCTGAATCGGCCTCTGAATCGGCCTTCTGTCTCCCCACGTTTCTTCCCGCCTTTCTCTAACGTTTCTCCTTCTTTAACAAGAAGTCCTGATCGCGAAAGACCAATTGGGAATTGGGCATGGGAGAGTCTGTAATTATCCCCAGGTGTGTTCGATCAGGAGTGATCATGACAGGCATGCAATACACCACAACACAAACCATAAAGATAAACACAACCAACAATAAAATCATAAAAAAGGTATATAATCACACAGTAAACATAGTAATAGTAATATAGTATATAGTAATATAGTAAATTTAAACACAACACACAAAGATTAATTCTCAAAATATCCCTAAAACGTCAAAGTAAAATAGACTTTAAAACTCTATTCAATAAAGAACTACTTCTTGGTGTCACCCAGCTACTGACAGGAACACTTGAATTGAAGACCTATAGCGTTGGCAGCTGCCTGCTAATTGCTCGCTAGTAGGCTGCCTGTTGACGTTTCAGGACCGTGAGCTTATGTAACTCCCTGGCAGTGCCTGTGCTTGATGGCAGTTTAATATGTTTGCTAACAGAACTGTGATTCACTTATACGAAGACGTCACATGGGAGCGCCTGGATGAGTGAGAGTTTGGTCGGCGTAGAACGGGTGGAGGATGGAGGGAGAGAGGGAAGGAGAGGAGGAGTGAGCCTGCATGTGCAAAAGAGGGAGAAAAGCCATAAATGCCAGATGAATTGGTAGAGCCACTATGAGCTGTTTATTTTTGGGATAACTTCTGTCTCTGAATAAAGGTCAAAAGTGAGCAACAATTTCTATTAATTCACAGTGTAATGGGGCTCTGGCTGGCTGAAGGCTTTTTTCTCCCTGTTTATTTTATTGGCTAAATATGGTTTAACCCTAACCCTAATTCATAATTTTTTTAAACTCTTCATAGGCCTAATATGTTACCCTAATTTGTTGTCCCGTAACAGCAAAAGGGGTTTGAAAACACTACTTGCTAACCCTCTAACAAATCAACAAACTAAATTCAAACTTTACCAAATGTACAATTTATCTCCTCGACCAGGCTTTAACTCGAAGCTTGGAATGGTGTCTGGTGGTAATGTACCCAGATGGATCGGCTCATTCTCACATTCAAAAACTTGTTATTGTTTTGCCACCTTCGGCTATCTTAGTAATATACCCTCTTATCCGAACATTGAACAACAAAACAAAAGAATATCTTATAAATAGATACAGGCCTTGGGGTTTTAAAGTTGGTTCTGGTGTATCACTGATATTGAGCAAAGCCATTGAGAAGTACGAGCCACCACTTTTTGTATCTGTTTATAAGTCTATGACATGTACGCTCTTCACAAAGATATCATAGTAGGGTAAACACAGGTAACGCTCATAACATTAATTAAGGGTCCGTTCCATTTGGGTTTATGTGGAGGTGTGGGCGTGGTTTATCCCCTCAGTTTTACAGTCCCTGCTGACATTCCTGGGCCTCAAGCTAATTCTCCTGTGATAACCGTCCCAGTGCATGGAGTTTTGCTTGCAGGTCCATAAAGTACTGCACTTGGTTTTTACTATTTCTGACCTGTCTCCCAGCTTTTAGGCCCAGCACGCCCTGTAGGGTTCTGCATTACAGCAGTTCAAAGGGAGAAAATTCAATAGAAGCCTGGGGCACCTCCTGGACTGCAAACGTCAGAGAGTCTAACCATTTATCCCTATTGTGGCTATCATCGTGTGTGAACTTTCGGATCATGGACTTCAGGTTTCGATTTAGACCTTCCACCAACCCATCAGTGTGAGTAGTAAACGCTGATCCTCACTGCAGAAACAGCCTGTACAGTTCACGTAGTGACATAAACTGTCCTGGTCAGTCAGGATTTCTTTTGGAATCCCAACTTGGGAGATGACCAAAAACAGTGCCTGTGCAACACTCTGATTGCAGATGCTGCGCAGTGACACTGCTTTGGGGTATCGCGTTGCATTGTCCACCAAATCTAAGACAAAGCAAAAGCCGCGAGAACTCTGCTCAAATGGCCCGATGAGGTCCATGCCCAACCGGTCGAATGACAATGGATGCAAAGGCACCCTCAGGATTGCTAGATGGTTAACTCGGGCTAGACGCACACCATTGGTCTACGTCTGCCCAGATTCCCAGCCAGCAGAACTTGGCCATTATCCGCTTTCACTCCCCATGTGGCCTGCCATTGAGTGAGCGGCCTGAAAAACAATTTCCTGACGGCTCTTTGGTACCAATAATTGCCTAATTTCCTGGCTCCGTGTGGGTGTCACGACTCACCCGGTACAATCTGTCCCTATTAATTACAAAACGTGGGAACGTGACTGCTGAGTCAGAGCGTAACATCAACAATCAATTGCTATCACCCAGTTCAAAGGCAAAGACTGTTCCAGGGGGAAATCTTCCACAATGGGGAAATTGTGGAACCGCCTGAGTCTCTGAAGGGACTACTCAGGGAAGGGAAAGAGATGTCCTCTGTAAAGGCTTGATACTGTGATCATTGAACCCTTTAAGTGAGGATTTGTAGGTATGCTTTGAATTATTGATCCAAGATTCAACCATGACCCAGTGGTTGGATCCTGTACAGGTGTGTTGGCAGTGCGGCCAGCCCAAGCACTTTCTCTTTTGTCTGCGAAACCCTCTGGCGGACCTTCCTCTGTCCTGCGGACGCCTCCGCCTGGTGGCCCTCCAGGTGGTCCTCTGCCAGCTGTACCGCTTTGTTAAGGTCCCCTGGCCGATGGCAGTGCCCACAGTGCGCCGTCTCTGCTGGCAGCCTGTCCAGAAACTTCTCCAACGCTACCTGCTCCACCACCTGCTCCGCCAACCTCTCCCCTGGCTGTAGCCACCGATCCGCTGGGTAGAGGACCTTTGTTCCCGCCGGCAAACTGTGTGCAGCCAACTGAGCCACCCAGGACACCAACGGGAGCAGCCGAATCGCCCACTCCACAGCTGGCCAACTGCATGCTTCTTGCCACCACCTCCAACGCCCCAAGGAAGTCTTGGGGATCTACCCCTGCTGCCATTTTCGCTGAGGTGGAAAAGTCTGACTTTTCCACCTCTGGACCAGTATAGACAACACTTGTGAAGCAACCAATACTCTGTCAATGCTGGTGCACTGGCTTACCTAAATGAAATGGAGCGTGTTAAGAGTTACATCTGTGTAGCTCATAACACATTAAAAAAAATTCCATTGGGTCAAACACTGCTGTCAAATCAGTTTCTGGCAAGCTTTCTATTTGGAACATGACTACGCAAATACCCAGCCGTATGCACACACACACACACGCACTTTCTCCCTGGACTCCCTGGTTTCATTTAGCATTAGTCATTACTCAAACACAGCTGAAGTAATAATAGTACAATCTCTTTCTTTGATGTTCAACCGCAGAGAGGTTTTGTTGTGAAAAGGTGTGGTGTGTATTTGCAGGGGGGAGGTTGGGGACGATGGGAGATAAGATTATCTGGAAAATTGACCCTGTCAGGAGCCCAACAGACACTGGAAGAGATTGTCCCCTAGGCGAAAGATTATATGTATATGTATATGCAACTAGTAAAACACTCGAGTAGTAAGACACTCGAACACAGAGCCTCTAGCAAAAGCATGTGCATGTAAGCACACATAAAGGGTCTGCTTTTAAGAACTTCCTAGAGAAACTTCTAGGCATTTAGTATGCCTAGGGTGAGCTAAAAACCTGAGTTTACACGATAATCACTGGTTCATGAATCATTCCTTCAGTGTCATGAACACATACAACAACATTTGGGAGAGATGACGCAGAACAAAAGAGTCTTACAATCTTACAATATTCATAAACATCTTACAATCAATTATTCTCCCGACTACTGTGGATCATTTGCCATATTGTCATCACAATTAGCATATTTGTTTTCTTTCTTTCTTTCTTAAATATTTTTACCCAAATATTGAGATGAGTCATATATGTGTTTTGCATAGGCTGAAAGAAAATTAGTTGAAGGCTTAACGGAGAGAGGAAAAGTTGGAAACCCCCAGAAGAATAATTTTTTCCATGAATGACAGTGACAATTGGAATTATACATGTGTTGACTTGGTAATTAGAATGGAGTTGGGTAATATTTTTCACTATTGGTAGGCCTACTAATCATAATAAAGCTGAAAACAATTCAACGTAACCTTATTTCATTTAGTTGTATTATTACAACACTGTGTTGGTGCTATTCCAATACAATACAGACCACATTTCTATTGATAACCCAACCATTGATAACATCTGTAATTAGACTGACACTTACTGGTAAATGGAGCATATATAAAACTAAATACTGCTGTGGACAGAGACTGTGATCCAGTTTTACGTTTTGTTCCTTGTTAGATGTCAAGAAGCCAAACCGCCTTGCAGAAATGAATAAGTTATAAATTGCTGCCATGTCAGTTAAAATATATGTTTTAATAATATAGTGCTGAAATGCAAAACCAAGCAATACGAAGTCCTGATACCTTAATTTATTGTGACATTATTTATGAAGCAACTGACACCTAATTGATAAAGAAAGAAAGGAAAACCTGGAAACATAAGTGTAGCTAAACTCCAATTTCCCTTTACCCGAGGGTAGGAAAATTAATCTTGAGTGATCTTGAAGATCCTAAATTAAGTTATTCAACAAAGTGCTGGGAATACGTCCAAGAAGGTACTAGGCATGTATAACGCAGGGTGTGATAAGGCGCAGCAAAAACGAGTATGAACCTTTAGCCTTTAGCCCTCGAGCGCTGGTTGTCTGGGAAACAGAGCTCGAGTGACAGGTGACTGACTGACTGAGCTCATGAGCTAAACTCACTGCTTCCTTTGGTCGCACTCTGACACAACAGGCTATTCTGGGAACAACACAGGCCACGCTTTTCACTCTCCCCAGTCTATGTCTCTCTCTTTATGCCTCTCTTTATGTCCCATTTGTAATCTCTACACTTTAAGGCACACTCCTCATTTTACCCAGTGTGATAAAAGAGTTATTTTGGTGGCCCGTACTCCTCTCTACTCCTCCTTCAATAGCTAATACTGTACTGTGTCGTCCGCCCCCCGCAAAGCATGAAGATGCAGAACAGTGTTTTTTAGACCCATGTGAAGTAATGTATTGTCTATTTATACCATTTATACCGGATTTATTACCATTTAGCCATGGCAGTTTGCAGTTTGCAGTTGTTTCTCTATGTGGGCAATTATCAGGATTTGTCATATTGGTATTTGTCATACCATACAGCCACGTGAGTGTGCATGTTAGTGTGTGTGTGTGTGTGTGTGTGTGTGTCTGTGAGCCAGGAATTATTTCAGACAGCACCGGCCTGATGGGACAGCACAGTTCGAGGTCGTGGCCAACAGAAACACAAAGTGAGCCAATAAATGAACGCATACTCTCTCCTTTCCATCGCAGCGACACATTTTCTCTGTTGCCACTCCTTCCTATTTTCCAACTGTGATTGTCTAAACAGATTAACTGGACATTTGAGAGACGTTTGTAGAGCTAGTTCAACTGATTTAAATTATTACTAATGGAAGCTGTCATGTAAACAACATCGTCCAACAGTCTGTTGTAGCTATCAGAATGTATAGAAAACCCCGAGATTGCTCTCGCCAAGCACACTGTTGAGGCTCAGGGAACTAAATCAAAGAAGTCACTCTGTACTTTGTCCGGCTGTAATTCTATTTCCTCAGTTTCCTTAAGTTTCATCAGTAAAAATGAATACATGTTGCAGTGCTGTTGCACTGGCATACCATGCCATTTCCCTGGACACAGAGTTTACAGCTCTGGACATGTTATGGCACAGATTGTTGGGCTGTGCTTCCCTAAATGTCTTTCACCATTTAAGGCCCGCTGGAAAACATATTGTGAGGTTTTCCAAAACACAGAGACCAAACGGCTCCATAGAAAGTGAAGGGAATTGATGCTGTTCTTACCATCTGATTCTGGGTCTTTCTGGGACTGATTTTTGTTCATGTTGCAACAGTTGGCAAGAAACGTTTGAGTTTACTTTGTACAATGTCGAGAGGTTCAGAAGTTGCATGTGGATTCAATTGTGCCCGCAATGCACATAACAGTAACATGATGCTATGCGATTCATTTTGTTTTCTATGCTAATTTCAAAAGATTCTATATGTATAAGCCTGTGATTTTCCTGCCATATTTCCAGTGCATTGTTCCCATAGGAATTTAATTAGATAGATAAAATAAGGTTTGTGGTTGGTTTGAATGTGAGTATGAATATGTATAAAGAAGTACATTTATTTATTGACATACATTTGCATTCCAACATCTGTTGTTAATATCAGGCTAAACCCAACTACAGTCGTGATGAGATGAATTGTACATCATTATGTCACAAAGCTCAATCATTACAGCTTATAGTGCTGTAAGCCTCTGTGGCTTAACTGGTATCCTTTTATTGTTAAAGTTCACTGTTTAGTTGTTCTGAGTTGTTTAAAGTGGCAGTTATTACACAGTTTCATGAGCATTTTAAACCATTATAAGTGGAATATATAGATACAAAATAAATATGTTTCTATAAATAGAATACATCAAATAAAATTTGCATTTAAAATAAAATAAGTAGACCTAGTGGGATGTACAAAACAATTATTGTTACATATATCTACAAATACTGTATGAACCAAATATGTATATCTGTATATCTATCTTCAGGCGACCAACAGAAGGTGATTTCAGTGCTCTCTCTTTACCAGAAATAGGTCAGATCTTGTTGGGAGTCTGACTCACACACACGACCTGCCCGGGGCTGCTGGAAACCCTCCCTCTCCTTATCCTTAAACTCCATAACTGCTAACGACTGACTCCCCACCATTAGCTTTTGGTCTCATGTCTTGCCAAACAATGCTGCTTATCTGGCCAGTTCACCTCCCTGTGTTATAAATCCAACGGTAGGCCTATACTTCAGGCGAAAGTGTGAGTAGGCGTTTTTGCGTCGTAGTGTGTATGCCTTATTTATACAGTCTAGTATATGCACTTATCAAGATAATGTGTGCGAATGATTTACGCCCTAGCCTACAATTGGCCCTTATGTAATAGTGTCTCTTTTGTTTGTAAATGGCAATAACCTCTGTTTAGCCTGTAGATGGTGATGTTTCTACTGAATTTTATGTTTGGATACACTTGGATACACAACATATAGCAGAACATGTACATATACACAACCATGAACACCACTGATCACCAATATCATGTGAACCCCTAAAATCAACCTGGATCCTAACCCACACTTTGAAATGCACTATTTTATCAGCCCATGTTATGCCAAAACAATTCCATGGCAGCACCGTGTCAAATCTAACGCCAATACACATATTCAGTTCTAGACATAACACTAAATGTGCCCCCAGAGTCAGTGTGGGCAAAAGGGCAGCCAGCCAGCAGTAAAATACATCAAAACCAGACTGGGCCAGACTTTACGTGACCGTAAACCAGCTTCAGCCCATCCTATTTGATTTAATGGTTCACTATTATTTTTCATTTGCTTTTCCAAAGCTCCTCTGATAGCCTTGGCTGTGCTAGGCAGTTCCTGTAGTCAGTTAGGTGGATGTAAACACGGACATCCCTGTAAAATGTGTTTGGAATTAGTGTTAAGTTACCTTCTACACACACATGTCTGAAAATAAGGCTTGTAGCTCTTGAGAGAGCATAACACACACATACACCCACACACACACGTTTGAGTGTGTCACCATTTTGAGATCCACTACATGTACTGAGATAAACAATGCCTTCAATTGCCTTAATCATTGGCAGGAAAGCCTGTGGTAAGGGATTACAGTGAGTCCTCACGAGTCACGACTACATTTCTTGTGTAAATGAGCACGTGATTAATTGACCTCCGACATCAGTGTGGTTTGATTGGCACCGCCTCTATGACAAACGATTTTGATGGACAGTTCCCATGGGGGGGGGAATCAAAGACAGGATTGTCTCACCAGGCTAACTGCGTGAGCTGGTGCAAGGGTCCTCTGACATAAGGCCTAGCCGCTAATAAACATGTGACACTGCTACATGGTTATTTGAGTTACTGTAATCCTGTCACCTTGAACCAGCCTGGCCATTCTCTTCTGACCTGCCTCACCCCCTAGCACTAAAAATCATTTCCACGGCCAACAAAAGCGATGTTCTTTATATAATTTACCCTGAATGCTTTTGGCTAAATGTTTTATGCAATGTCCTGAGCGCCTTTTGGGGGCCATCATTGGTCTGAATAGAACCACGAGCGAAACACAAAGTGTTTGGCAAACAACAGCTGAAAGCTATCATGGACCAGAGCACATGCTGAAGTTTGGATAGTGGAGTTAGACAGCTTGCTGCTGGAAGCATGTTCCAACAGCACCGCCTCATCCTGTGTGGAATGCTTGTCCTGAGAGATAGCAGCAGCGATCACAGACTCACAACCGAGGTCAACATCAACTGCTGAAGAGACTGAGAGAGGGAGACGAGGGAAAGTGAGAGAGAATGCTTCGAATGGCAGAAGTGTGTTGAGTTTGACCGAGGTCTCCTACCGCTCCCTCAGAAAGCCCAGAAGAAATCCAGTAGGGTTCCAATCCAAACATGAAAACACAAGGTGGTTTAGTTTGTTATGTAGTTGGGAATAAAATATTTTGCGTGAAACGGTTTTAATCTGGAAAAAAAGTTTTGGTATTTCGCTGAGAGGTCAGCATGCAGAGCTACTGAAAACTCTCTCACGGGGATAGGAGAGAATCATTGAAGGACAAGCAACTGGACTGCATATGGTGTTTCTGTCCCAGGGGTAATCCTGGGCTCTCCTGTTGAAGGATGCATTACGTCACCCTGCAGCTTTTCTGGTTTCAGTTCCCTGGTGAGATGAAATTGCTTTCCGTCACTGTCATGGCTTGAGTTCAGTTCCAGATCCTGCTCCATTGGCTGTTCCAGTTGCAAAACAGTGCAATTTGGAAGAATCCGTGTGTGGCCTAGGTAATGTGTGTGTGTCTTATTAGATGTAGGGAGTTAAATCATCATCATGATTTAAAATGGGAGGCTTTGCCGTGTTGATTCCCATTCTAAACAATATGACACAAATTCAATTTGAGATGCATAATTCAGAAAACGTTTAAGGCAAGCGTGCGCGCGCGCGCGCGCACACACACACACACACACACACACACACACACACACACACACACACACACACACACACAC
>JAODLI010040115.1:0-18024 GCA_027575585.1 Percopsis omiscomaycus | reverse complement strand
TCTCTCTCTCTCTCTCTCTCTCTCTCTCTCTCTCTCTCTCTCTCTCTCTCTCTCTCTCTCTCTCTCGCACACACACAAACGCTACCGTTTCATCTGTAGGTACCCTCCATTACCACCAGGGGCTTTCCAAACCGCGCGTCGAGACATCCAGGCATGTCCCTCTCTAAGCACTTGGTAGACCAACGGACGCTCCAGTGGCGCTCAGCGTGTCTGCCGGGCTCCCGCTGACCGTCATTTAGAGGATCATATACGTTTTTGGAGACTGGAACTCGGGTAGTCAAGACCGAATATTTCCTGAACTTGGCAGCGTTTCGACATTTGTGTCCACCTTTCAGCTAACCAAGGTAAGACTTATATATTGAAATGTAACTGGAAAGTTCCCAGTTGCTGATCTGATCTACTCTTCTCCACGCCGCCTCGTCTAACTTCCCTCATACCTGTATTGCCTTATTTTATGCTTTCCGGTATTGACAGTTTGAGTAAGATTAAAAAACGTCCATACATTTATGGCGTGTTTCTTTGCCAACGTTGATCTTCGACATCGTTCTCAATTAATAATTGAAATGGAACTTGTTGCAACTACACTTAATGGCAATGAAGTAAGTTGGCGGTGAGTGCTGCTCGTGACACTGCGTGGAAAACCCTTTTACAGAATCATTCAAATACTGAATAAGATATAACATACTTTATGTTATTTAAAGTGCCAAATGGTTTCCGATGGTTGGGCTATGCACGGCAACGTCGGCGCATGAAGCAAGCTGACTCGTGGTCAGTGATACAGTAGTAATGATCGAAATTGTAGCATAGACAATCCTCGGACATAATTTCGCAGCAGTAGTTTACGCCTACTGTTGGGTATTTGTTTATGTAGTCGTCAGCCTTCTGCGGTGGTGTAAGACTTTGGTTAATATAAATTTGTTTTTTTCCGATGACGTCTCTCAAAACTGGAATTGCAAGGGTCTAGCAAGATTAGGGATGGATGCGTTTCCGAAGACACCGGGCACTTGATGCGTGAACATGATGCATTTGTGGAACTTGAGCGTGTGTCACTGTCCATCATTTAGAATGAAGACATAACTCCAACATGGCCTTAAAATTGTTACGACTGCAAGAACATCCCATTTTGTTCCACAATTATATACATTATTTTATTATCCTATAGGCTACTGTAGGTGTTTTTTTTAAAACGTACTGTAGGCTACTGAAATATTTCCTCCTTGAATTATTGTAGGTACTAGGCATAGCCATTTTATTAATAGTGGTTAATACGCCTTTTTAAAGTTTCCAAGACTATTATTAACATTATTGTGTACATTATTCACCATTTGTGTGGACCAAATTGCAACAATTTAACATCCAGGGAACATTGTATTCCTTTTGTTCATCATTCTGTCCTTTTGATTTCTGCAGTTGCAATGCAAGATGCACATGGTGTGAAAATGCCTTTCTTTCATTCCTAATGCAAACCTGTAGAATAAATCATGCTGTGTTTTTTCTTCACAGAGATAGTTCGGCAAACAAAAATAATAACCCATAGCTGGAGACATTTAATCACAGCCACGGATTGATCAAATCCACTTGATTTAGCAAATCCTTTTCATCCCAGCTTAATGTTTGTTTTGTAGGTAGACAAACCCGGCCGGTATGGTATCTGGATGAAATACAACCTATTCCCAACAGGGGGACTAG
This sequence comes from Percopsis omiscomaycus, assembly GCA_027575585.1. Taxonomy (NCBI): domain Eukaryota; kingdom Metazoa; phylum Chordata; class Actinopteri; order Percopsiformes; family Percopsidae; genus Percopsis; species Percopsis omiscomaycus. The sequence continues at coordinate 16,335 of JAODLI010040115.1, read as the reverse complement.
TGTGTGTACTTCATATTGGAGAATATGATTTGTGACCGCAGGGTTACAGTACTCTTTAAGCTTGGCTATTACTGACTGACCTTGGTTAAGGTTAGAAGGGCTCAACTTTACTCTGCTGTGTTGTATGCTTGTATTTCTAAACCTTGTTTGTTTGTATTTATTTTAACACACTTCTAAGACAGCTATCTTATTTTAGATTCCATTCATCCTCCTTCAATTGGTGTTTGGGAAATTTAGATGATAGTCTCTGCTACCAATAACTGGTCAATGTCCTTAATTTTACAATTAGATAGACCCGTAATGGAAGTCAGCCAACAAGGGCTGGACAAGGAGGGAAGGACTATGATCTTTATTGACCCTATGGCTGGAGAATTGATTTGTCTGCTTGCACTCTGGGATGGAAATTGGATGTTTGAGATCTCAGCGTGTTGATGAATGGGGATTAAGGAGCACTAAGTAACACTTGGATTGGATTTTGAACTAATTTGTTTTATTTTGGTATCGTGTAGTTTTCATTGCAAATACAGTAAAACATATTTTACTGTAAATAACAATAGGGTAATTTGTAAAATCTACATTTTGTTCAATATAAAATGTACCAAAAGGTCAGAGGTTGACTATGACTATGTCTTACACTATACTACAACTATACTAGCTGCCAAATTGAACAAAAATGGGTTTAACAAATTGTTCAACTTTTTAAAAAATGTCCCTTATGAGGTATTGCTCTTCTCTGCCACTCTCAAAATGCTTGTTAAAAGGCCGATAATGGCAAAGGCAAAATGTGAAAATATAAAATGTGTCCATTTATTTTGACCTGCTATTGAAAAAGAAATCCTGAGCATTACTTAGAATTAGATACGGCAGTATTAGATACTGCACACAGTAATTAACTATTTTTAGCGTTTATTCAGCCAGTTAATACCTAGTTCTGTAATATCTAGAGGCTGTAAAATGAAGGGTTGCCAACCTTTTAATGGCTCCGTAAAAAGATGATGTATTCACCGCTGCTTACTGTCCATCGCATATACTCTATCTCTCTTTTCTCTCCTATAGCTCTATTTTAGATTGCCTCTCTGGCATAACTGGTTGGGACATTACAAGGCCCACATAGCAGGCACCTGTATGGCAGAGTGTGTCCGATATGGACTGATTGGGATCTATCTACTAAAAGGGAACGCCTCGCTGGGAGCTGTTAGTGCCCGGAAGCCACAATTACAGATGCATGATAAAGGAAAGGGGGTTCAGATGCACACATACACGTACACAAACACACACAAATCCCAGCCGTGGTTGCACAGAGATTCGATTATTATTATTCGATTATTCACATACCCCTACGCGATGTATCTTTCCTTCTCTCTCTCACATATACTGTACCTCCACATCCATGCACACACTGATAATCACAATCTCACACACATACACACACTACTCCCCTTGCAAAATGATTTAGATGCATGTGCGAGACATTGATTACTAGGGAAAACAGAAAACCGTTGCTAATTTGGTACCGGTTCCCACATGATCAGAACTCATATACTGGTAAGCTTCTGGACAAATGGTTCTGCTATTTGTACTTGACTGTCAAATTGACTTTCATTCATTCCGGATGTGCTACATATTTCCAAATTGCCTAGAGTAAAAGCTGGCCTATATGTAATGACGTACCAGGCAACCAATATGATGTGTTTACATTTTGTGCATTTCGATCATAGCGGACAAGTAAATGCACAAATGTTTAGGTGTTGCGCATGTGTAATGAACAATATTAATATTCCCATGACACTTATTCTAATAAAGAGACTGCAAGAGACAATGAAAACAGCTGATGGTAACCACATGTATGCATGTACTCGTGTCAACACAATAAGCACAAGCACGTAATTATTTAATAAACATAAACATTTATATGTATTATGAATAATACAGCTAAAACAGCATAGTTTTTCCTTATATGCTTAAAAACAATATTAATAAAGGTAACTATATAGCCATTTTTCATTCTTTACTTTTTACTTTAACCAACAAGGTATAAGATAAATCAATGTTTAAATGACAGATTCCACTCGTAATGTCCTTATGTCAATGTTTGCTCTGCAAGACGGTGCATGCAAACTGATGCCCCACTGCCAAATTGTTAATATGGCAGGGGAAGAGAAATGTACAGTTCTTATAGATAACATTACCAAACTGTTTACAAAGTGTTAACATCCAACATAACATTTCCAAAGAGCCAAATAACATTAATTATTTACTGTAGTTCTTTGATATCTTATCTGGTCTATTCTATTTGTAGTAGGAACAGTGGGACTACTATAGATTTATTTACAGTATAAGTGAATTCATTGAATAACATGAGAAAGCATTGTCTTCATTTTATTTATGTACAGTATGCTGTTACTTTCAAACTATTTTATTGCAGAGCAGTGTAAGTATAGGCATCACAGTATTGAGAATGGTATTGGTATCAATACCATCCCTATTGGTTACACTGTACCAAGCTGAGGTGTAAATGTAATGTTTAAGGCAGAGCAAGAGAGAGAGAGAGAGAGAGAGAGAGAGAGAGAGAGAGAGAGGGTGAAATGGCTGATAGATGGCAGGTCTAGGGCTGTAAAGATGACAGATACAGGAGCTACAAACCTGAGGGGCTTTACGGCTCCCAGGGAGGGGACCTATTAAGCGGGCTAATTGATCTGGACCTGTGGTTAGCTGGCTGGTTCATTCTCAGGGAACATAGTCTTTTACAGTGTGCCCCCACATTCAGCTAAACACTGTCACACACATGCAAAAAAACAAACAGTGTACAGACAAACGTGCGGTGTGCTCCACTCATTCACCATGCACACACCATGCAAGTTTCTATCTTTCTGTCTCACACAGGCAGGCACACACACACACACAAACACGCACGTGGAGACTCGTACATCCACGAATGCTGACACTCTGGCACTCTGGCACCATAAGGCTGGTCACAGGGACAGTCAGCCCTTAGTCACTTCATTACCACCTCTGGGTAGGGACTGCAACAACAGTATTAACTCTTGAACTCAAAGTAGGAGGGGATCGGGGGCTCAGCTCAGAGAAGACATGTTTCGGAACATAGTGGGAGCACAGGGTTGACTCTAAATATTTCTGCGATTTGGCCACATTTTGTCTGTTTATGCATGTATGCGCTAGCCTGGTTAAAAAGATCCTGATATTGCCAGCGCCGCCTCTACGATTTGGTCCGCTTTATATCAGTCTGGGAACTCTCCATTTAAACAGTTTGTCAGCCTGTTTAAAGGGGTGGCAATAGGTGTCAATCAAATCATTATCAGGCGAGTTGATCTTCAAACACAGGTGCTAGCAGAAGATTGAATCTCCTTCAACCAATCAGAACAAGATCCGGATGGGATGATTATTCCGATGACTTAATTGCTGTAAATTACTGCATTACCCACCTGGACGCTGATTGGGCGGTGGTTCGCTCGCTGACTGATAAGCGTTCCCAGACATATCAGTCTAGGAACAAGCGAGTTCCCAGACTATGTTAGGAAAAGCAAATTGTAGAGGCGGAGCTTGCAGTAGCAGGATGGTTTTAATCCTGCTATGTATGCACAAACAAAGGCAAAGAAAATGAAATAAATGACTTACCTCTCTTAGCAGTTTGAACTTCAAGAACATTGATTATCTACAACACATACTTCATATAAGGTCTTAGAGAAAAAAAAAACACAACATGCTTCTCAGTTCTTTTTTTAGATAGCATTGTCTGCTTTGGGAGACAGTGGACATACACTGTGATCGCAGCTGGTTGATCGGAGAGGACATTTTATAGTGGCAGTAAATCCAATGTATTACATTAGCTTCTGTCTCCGGCAACGAGAGATCTCACTGGGGTTTTCTTGTAGGTGGTCTGCTGGTCTAGGTGTATGTGTGGAAGGAAGAACTGCTCTTAACAGGCACTCCTTCACCCGGATGTCACAGTTCACAAAGAGATTTCCTCAGACGTTGGCAACAGCCCCACTGGCACACATCATGTGTCTGTGTACTTGTGCGTGCATGTCGGTGTTGGAGGGATGAAGCCTGCCAAGGTGGGAAAGTGATCCACATTTTCTGAGGCAGGTCTTTTCGACACACACACAAAGCCACACTAACACACCGATATGAAGGGATTGGTTTGCAAGTGAGTCGAATGAGCAAGCAGATATGGAAAAAGAAAGTAGAATGTATTATCATATTGTTTTGTTTGCACTGCTCAGATTGATGCATGCATCTTTGAGCGAGACCAGGCTTTAGGAGTCATTTTATATAAAGAAATAGTCTACTCGTGGATCTTTTTTACATTTTGTTCTCAGGGTGACATTAATAACACAAAATGAATTTCTGTCTATCCGACATCCATGTTTGATGTTTTTAAGCTCCTGTCTCATCTTTTCATCTACCTTCTTCAGTATGAGGCGACACTTTGCAAACCGAACCTTCACTGCGTCTCCTTAATTGAGAGTTCTCACTTTTTGCACGGTAACATACGAATTCAGTCTGAAACATCCATTCAAAATATCCGGAAATGTTAACATAATTACATGTTAGCAATAGGGCTTCACAATTCTGGAAAAAATGAGAATTGCGATTTTCTTGCTTGGAATTTAGATAAATGTTTATTGCACTAATTTACCTGATACAGAAGGAAACGCAACAAAAAATATGATGGTGCCTGATGGTGCCAGGCTTAAAAGGGCCACTTTGTGTACTGTGTGTCTGACTTGCAACATACTTGGGCTAAACAAACTACATAAATTGTAGATAATTAAATGTGCAGTTATATTTGTAATGCTCGCCATGTTCTTACTTACTGGATTTACTACACTGTCAACACAGGCAATAATAATTTAAGGGACGTTATTAAAACGTATTAGGTACATTATCTCAGCAAATCACTCCATCATACAACTCAACCTCTTTAAATAAATGCTGTGGAGATAGTAGAGATAATATGACCGCAAACATTATGTTACTCTTACATTATGTATGCTATATTACATTTTTTGAAACAGCTCGCCGAGCTACGCGCTGCGCCCGTGCTGTGATCAACCCTGTGAAAAGCCGTCTTGTGACGGCGCAAGCTAATGGAAATATGGGGTTTCAGAGTGCGGTAGTGCGGTGGTGCCGTTGTCGCATTGTGTCTAAAAGGGCCTTATATGCTGTGTTTGTGAGTTGCATAGCAACGAAGACTATATTCTCTGTAAGTTATTGTAAGTCACTTTTGCTGTGTAAGTGTGTGTGCATGAGCGTGTGATGTGTGGCTCTTTGCAGTGATGCTGTATTTGTTTTGGCTCCACATGCCAGACTGGTTGGCCACCCCTGGTCTAGATGCTACACCGCATCACTGAAAATGTAAATAAAGTAGAACTTTGGTCAACTTTCCCAGTCGCCAAGTCGCTGAGCGCCAGCCCCTTCGCTCACTTTCGACCATTGCTGCCTGGCGCTCATTGAAATGAATGATGGTCTGTCGCTTTGTAGCTTCCGGTGTGAATGCAGATGGTTTCTTCTTCTCTGCATCGCGTAATGAAAATGCGGCAGAATCGTTGTCGTTTATGATTCGAGATCGCCATTTTAATAGAAATAATTGGGCAGCCCTTGTTAGCAATGATAATTACGTTAGCAAATCTGAATCATTTTGATTGATTGATGAATAAGTGAATGCATGAATATCACTGGATGAATGAATAAATGTATATATTTGTTCGCTGTCTGGAATTGCAATGCACTGGTTTCTTCCAAATAGGGTCAGGGTTCATCGTGTTTGTTTCTCCAGCTAGACAGTGGCTTTGGATTAGTCCAGCAGGAGCATTGCACATCGATAAGCATTTCTGTGTATTTGCCAGAGATAGCCTCAAAGCCTAGATTTCATCTACTATCTGGCAGTGCGGCCCTATGACAGGCCGCTGGCCTCGGTGACTAGCTAATGCAGGCTTTGGCCATGCATCTTTTACTTGACTGTGTTCCACTGTGTCTCTATTTCCCTTTGTCCGTCCCCCCCACTCTCCCGGGTCTGGCATAAGTTGAATGAGGCGGCTGATGAATAGCTGCACTTTAATGATATTTGGGATGCAGTAGGGAAGTGCCTGATAGAGTAGGCACTTGGATGTATCTGTAGGCTGTGTCTTGTCTGCCTGGAAAGAGGAGCTACACAATCTAGTAATTGGCAATATTAAATAATGGAGAGATCAAATATAATTATTTTTATTTTGTTATTCAAAGTGAAATAGGTTTTAGTTGCCGCCAGAAGAATCAGAGTGGATAGGATCAGTGTTCCCTAATGCAGGTGGCTTTAAACACTGCCACTTATGAATAAAACTTCTAGGATGATATTAAATTGCCTGTGGATGGCGGAGTTTACAGAGAAGGCACATTAGGTTTAACACATCTGGACGGACACAGCGCAGCGGGTACGCAGCGAATTGTAGTAAGAATTTGCTCTGTGATGGGGATAGATATCACTTGCCCAGGGCAAAGCAGGAATTATAGGAATTACAGGGACTCTCCGAGAAGGTGATTTAAGTAGAATTAAGCCGTCTTCCCAGCGATATTAGCCCCTCACAGGAACCTAAGGGAAATCCTCAACAGTTGAAACACTGGTTTCAACCACCAACAAAGTTCATTTCCAGACCCAAATTGAGGAGGGTAGGCTACCCACTTCTTTTTTGCCCTGCAGGTTTTTTCGCAATTGAACTGTAAATAATAGCAGAATATGTGGAAGCATGTATAAAGATTGATAAAGTACCCTTCCATGTTTCTTTCTTGCACTAGCAGTCAGTCACTCTAGATACACAAACACCAGAAAGGATCCACTTTTTTATGCGTTTGCTGAATTATGCATGGGGAACACACTTGGGGTTAGTCTCACATGCTTCTCAAATGGTAGGTCTTGTAGCTTTTACAAGGCAAGGCGCATACACACACACACACACACACATACACATGCACGCATGCGCACACACACACACACATTAAGGAATAGTTAAGTTATAAGAAGTTCAAAAGTTGGTCCCTGGGTAGGGGAAAAGGTTTTTATCAGTGTAAACGATTGAGTAATTAAAAATAAATAAGTTTAGGCTAATAAACTGGACTTTAAAACACTATGCAACCTCTTATATATTTCTAATATAATATTCTTAAACCAATTCTGCTTCAAATAGTTTTGGTAAGTTTCCAATTATAAGTTCTATTAGTTGTATATTGCGTGTCGTACGTATATGGCGTAGATTCTATACAACTTTCAGTTGTCAACCGGGTCAATTTCCCAGCTCTACTGTGACAGCAGAACACTTGAACCATAGCAGTGGAACGGTTACAGACAAGGCCCGAGGTCAGGCTGCTTGAGTAATCACCCTGCATCACAGATTATGGTGAGGAACCCATCAATAGGAACCTGTCAGCAGTGGCCAACAAAGCTGTCAGCATAACATCCAAGACAAATAGCTGAGTTATAGCTAAGCTCTCCTGTCAGTGGGAGGGAACATCTGTAAAGCACCTCATAATAGAATAGGGTTCAATAATAACCGACTTGACGTGTAGGGTTTTTTAAACAAAACTACTTTGTTAGGAAGTTTTCAAATAATGTGATCCATGTTTAAGAGAATAAAAAGGCTTGTATCGGTAGGTTGATTTTGCCGGAATTTCCCTTTAAGCAAAGTGCTAGCCAAGTATGATTCTTTCTAGTTATTTGTTAGCCTACATTTCCTGGTGATAAGTGGTACATACTCTCTCTCTCTATCTCTCTCTCTCTCTCTGATGTCTCTCCCACTACTTGACAATGTGTTTCTTTATTCTGTCTTTATTCCCTCTATTTCTACATTTTTTAGCTTTTCTAGCAATACAAACACACAAACAACACCTCCCCTTCCCGCCACGTGTCCCACCTGCCTCCCTCATATCTTTTGGCTGTTGCCTTCTCTGTTCTTTTTGTCTCCTGCAACAACCTGCAACATTTCAGCTAGCTGCGCCTCCATTGAGGTCAGACCATCGTTTGTCTAACAACCACTAAGGTGCCATGTTGAACCACACCGATGAGATGCGGAGTGTTAGTTTATAGTCCAATTTAAGCCTTGTGGCCAAAGAATATGGCCCAGTATGGTCGTTATTCATTTAACTAGTCCCTCCTCATTGTTTCCTCTACTTTCTTCTTTCTTCAGCCAGCTAAAGTAATACTTTTTCTTTGACTGCTTTCAGTGCCAGGAGTGCTCAGCAAGGCGATAGATTGACATCTGTCTTGGCCACAAAACGCTGTAAACAGAAGTGAAAAATAGCAAATCTTTTTGAGGAAGTTTTGAAGCACAGTTTGACCCTTACAAGTATTGCACAGAATAAACTCAGACTGGTAAATCATTCATATTCACACTGCAATTGGAAGCATAAAATGGAAGTATTTTAGACTAAGGAGCCAATTAGAAATGAAGTTGAGATATTCTATTATTTGTTTACTAAAGCTAAATGCTGATAAAAAAGCACCCCATCCAGAGGTGAAGACGAGCATATACAGGTAATCACGTTTTCAATGTCTATGTCTGGATATCAGAAAAACGAATGGCATGTCTGCTATATTGTAATGTATTATAAAAAGACTTACACAACACCATGATTCCTTGCTGACAATGCAGGTAGCTGCAGTGCTGTATTACATCAGACATTAGGCCATTATACATTATAAACTGGAATTATAATTATTATCACTGTCTCTCTGTTGCATCCCTATCTGTGTACCCCTAAGTTTAAAAATCCTACATCATATAAAATATGTTAACCAATGTGCATCTGTGCAAACTGTAGCATACTTTTTCTTTCATTCTTTATTTTATTACATTTATTTCTCAGCCTTCGTGCCTTTTTCACAATATGGTATATACTATTGTATAGTATAGTATAGTATTTGTTTAGATTAAGAGGGCCCAATAGCAGAAACATGAAAGCAGCTGTAACCTGTACATGTCTGGGGAGGAAGGGAACCGACAGAGAAAGAGAGAAAGAGAGAAAAAGAAGGTATAGCTTGAAAAGTTAAGTGTGCTTATCATTAGTGGTTGTACTATTTAGGACCCTCCATCCCCAAACCTTTTCAAGTCACAACATTTTCTCCACACCCCTTTTACAGGGATTACCCTATAGGTTATCTGTTCTGTAGGACAATGTCACATGCTGTGATATCACATGCTGTGATATTGTGTGCATGTGCATGTGTGTTAAACCAGAGGAGATAAGGTTAGGGCTAGGGCTCTAGTTTCCAGACGGCACAAGGTTGTCAGTAGCGCTAACGCGGACATAATGAAAATCTGAAAGGCATTGTGTGGTAGTTTCCGGGCTTTATGTGCACTAAGCACCTATCCAAATTCACACACGCCGATTTTGTGTATTTTATGTTGGCCTATTTCGTGAATAATTTAACTAATGACAACTGTCCTTAACATTTTTAATCACAAAACAAAATAGATGGTATCATGGTTGTTTATTAGAGGTGCCATATTTGCGCATTTTGGCGACTGTGCACCTCTCAATCAAGTTTTGACTTCTGTTGTCTATCAGAAAATTGACAGTTCGCCGAGACAGAGAGCGCGCTGCTGTTTAAAGGGAATGAGAGGAGCTGATATGATTGGCCGTATTTGAAGAAAGCCCCCCCCACTCCTACTGATCATTCATTCTAATCCAACCCTTTTACAACTGCACCGCCTTTGCACCAGCTTACCGCCACCGCCACATGTCCTGAAATGATCAAAGAAGTATTGGCCACTTAGATCGACTTGCGCCGTGTGCCTCCGCCTGCGCCTTGACCGGGAAACTAGGGCCCAAGGAGTCTAATGAAAACACTACAGCAGAATCTGGAGAAAAAAACATTGCAACAGCTTATTATAGACAAGAACTAAATGCAATATAATAATGTAGAAAATGTAACGCGTTGCCTTCTGAGTTCCATTCTACACAGTGACATTTTCTGAAAGAGCTGTTAGACTGCAGCTGTTACAAATCAGAAAAGAAGAATAAAAGCATTTTTCTAGCGAATAAAATCCCTTACACACTGCTGGGATCGTATTCTTCTGGTGTGTGCGCGCGTGTGTTTCTGTATCGTCAGCACGTGGCTGATTTTGCCCTATCTGTCTTAGACGGTCCATGACATGAAGATGACACATCTGTTAATAGTGCACAGCTGCATGCTCACATAATCCGGTGAACATGTTGGGATTTGTACGGATGATGCATATCTTTAGAAAGATTAAGCTACCATGTGCGCGCGTGTGTGTGTGTGTGTGGGTGTGTGTACATTGGCCTGCGCTATGGCTCTGGGCCTGTCTCCTCTTTGTTTCTGCAGCAAAATAGGCTTTGTAAGATGATACTCTGGAGACAATACTTCTAAGCTGGGGGGATTGTGCAGCTATCCTAGTTCAGTGCCCCGTGTGGCCCCCAGCCTCAACTGTGATTGGAATACGAGTGAAACCCTGGATTTGAGGGAAAATGACATTAATCACTGCTGTGATGCTCTTCATTTTATGGCTGTATTTACCACTTTCCGCCCTGTAAGCTATTTCCCTTTGAGCTGCAATTCTCCGTTGACAACCCTAAAATGAGTTGATTTTCTCACACAGTGTATGTGTGATGGTGCCTTCATTTTACTGGCGTTAATGTGAGGCAGGTGGTACGGCCTTCACACTGCTACTACTGATGCAAAATATGCTTAAACCATCGCACAAAATAGCCGTAGCTGTCACACATTGAAAGAAGAACTGTACTTCACTGAAAATATGTTGGCCTATTTTATTTTATTGACTATTTTGATTATAGACAGTGCAGCAGACTGGTTCATCTTTTGAGCATAATTGATGTTAACATCAGTTATTGTTAAGCTGGTGTATCGCGTGGTGAGGTGAGTGCAGGTGCAAGTCGGAGCAAGGCACAGGAGACGTGATAAACTGCTGTTTACGAGCTGGGCTCGGCGTTTATTCAACACATACAGGCGGGCAGAGGCGGATCCCTTCTGGCGGCCAAGCAGGAAGCGGGTGAAGGCGTCAGAAGACATCATGGTGCTGTCCGGCTGGGGACTCTCTCAGCGTTGGGCAGCGGGACAACTGGGGCGCTGACCGGGACTTCATGGCGCGGGACTGCAGGTCCTCCGGAACCGGTGGCACATGGATGGAGCTGAGCAGGTGAGCCTCCCAGGCACAGACCGGAGAAGCCTTTTTGGTGCAGGGCTGCGGGTCTTCCAGGGCAAATGGCGGCTAAACGGCACTAGGCGGGTGAGCCTCCCAGACGCAGACCGGGGAAGCCTTCGCGCTGCGTCTGTGTGTAAACTGGAGGCTAGTGACAGAGGTGTGTTTATTTTTTCCTTTGTTTTGGTATTAGTAGTATTCCAACAGTTCCATTTCAGGCATTTGGCTTTCCAGGACACTTACTGTGTAATGAGTGCAACTTGAATAATCCCCTTTTTGGGCATTGATACAATATTGAGGCATAACCTGAGGATCATTAAGACTACAAATACACATTTCATTTGTTTATTTAGGTGAAACAGACTGGTACATTTGGCTTCTTGCACTGTAGTGTGTAAATCAGGACAACATGAGTGAAAATGTCGTATACCCCTTCCTGCAATTGGTCAACAAGACATGATTAATTACACGCCCCCCCCCCACACACACACACACACACCCCCGTTGCAGAGCACCTGCACAGAATCACTTCAAGTGACTGGAAGTATTTTGACACTCCTTGGCACGTTGCCAGTACGTCCACACCACAGCGTTCCTCTGAAGCATACTCGCAATATTGTTGGAAAGCTCTTCTGTTTGGGGAGGGATTTACATTTAACAATCAGGGAAAAGAGGCCCTGATTGGTCACAATTCTTCAGGCGTCTGCAAAAATATAAATCGACTTACAGTATATTGAGGAAGGGGCTATCAACCAGAACAGATATTCTCACAGAGCATTACTCACTGATAGCTGACGGATGTCTACGGCACTTTTAAGAAATTACACTAAGTTTATAGCTCTAAAATACTGCCTAAAGCAAATTTAATGAGTCAAAGGTTTGGAAATGTTGGCATTGTACTTAAGTTGGAAACTGCTAAAAAATTCCAGTCCATGGGACCAGACTTCAAATCCACATCCCTTAATGGCACCTTTTTCAATATAAGAAAGAGGCCTGTGATCATTGTTTTAACACTCATTTGAATTAGACATAATACCCTTCTTTAGAATTGACTGACTTGGAAAATTAGTTGGCCAACTATTCTTACTTGTGTGAACTTCAAACAGCATGTTTGCGTGAGCTATCTCAGAGCTCAAATCTCCTATTGCATACCATAAAACTTCAAATGAATGACTTGCTTAAATGACTGAACTGAACCTGCCTATATTTGGGACAGGCCTTTAATTATTAATGAATTTCGGCAAAAACTCTTGCTCAGCAAAGATGCTATCAAAAATACTATCAAATTGATTATTTAAACCTGAATGAATATCACTTAAAAATAGGCACTTTGATTTTGTAGCCAGCCCAAAAACACCATACTGAGGCTATCCAGTTAGACAGTGAAGTGGACTAGCTCCATAGAATTGTGCTAGCATAGATGATAACATACTCAATCAGAGGTACAATATACTAAAATGTAAATGTGCTAGCATAGCATAGCTCTATAAACGGCTAGCATATGTGCTAACATACTTAGCACAATATTCAAATGTTTTACAGCATTCATAGCTTATCAAATGAACTAGCAACTAGTTGTACTTCCATCATAAAGGCTTCATAACATAAAATATCAAGGTTACAAAACAGGACGGCAAATTTATATTATAGGTAGGGGTGGACGGTAGTTTTGCAGTGGCTGCGCAATAAACGGCAACGTGCAAATACATAAAAATAGTCAAAGATTGTAGGAAACTAAAATGCTAGCCTGTGAGGTATATTACATAGCAACCACCATGCACTATGTGCAGGCAGCCAAGTGGGACTACTTTTTTGTATTCATAAAAGAATGTCTAAAGATAAAATAAAACAATCAATTTGTAGTGTGTCTATTACTTTCTTTTGCCATACTTAACCGTTTTATAAAAGCAATAGCTCACATAGGCTGTGGTATACGCTTATTATATCACAGTTAAGGGGTGTGGTTCAGCCTGACACGAATACCTCTTGAACTATTGCTTAATATATTTTAGGCTATACCGCTCAGCCCTAAATACAGGCATTTGTGGGCCAAGATTTCACATAGCAAGTTGCTATTGAACTAGAGCAGGAGTGTCAAACTCAATCACAGAGAGGGCCAAAATTAAATACTTTGACTTCGAGGGCCAAACAGGTTCAAAATGTATTAACCAGACAAGTTATGCAATGAAGTCTTTTCCCTTTTCTAACAACTGTGCTTCTGTGCAACTGTGTAAATCGGTGGCAAGCTCACAGACACGATCAGCTAGCTGTTGCAGTGCATTCTGGGAATTGTAGTATCCGCATGTGAGTCTTATATACCGGCGGGCCAGTTATGAGAAATATATGATATTTTCTCGTGGGCCGGATAAAATTGTACAGCGGGCCGGAAGTGGCCGCGGGCCTTGAGTTTGACATGTCTGAACTAGAGCACAACCTTGGACTTTACATGACAATTCACATCTTGAATTAATTTGTATGAAAAACTGTTTCGGTTCTTTTGATCAGTGGACCCTTACGACTAAAGGAAAATACATTGTTTTGTTTTGAATCTAACCAAGTCTATATTGACAAAAAACATGTATATTTGTATGTGTGATCTAAGCAGCTTTATAAAAACCAGACCCGGCGTCGTATTGAGATCGGCGTTTATCAAAATGTGTAGCCACACCTGGGCCAGTAAAAGGGACCGGCGTCTATTTGGGACTCTGCTTTTATTTGATGTATTTGCTAGCTATGATCCCTGCACGGTTTATTGTGCATGCACTGCTGGGGGATATAAATTGGTATACCTATGGTTAGTTGGGTATCCTACCTCCAGGATGGTAGGGATGAGCCCAGTGCTGAGGTGTATGTGTTTGATGTTTGATGAGGGATGCTCGCACCCGCCTTAGTAGTTCACAATATGTTCAATATTGTTAACAACAGAGCTTCACTGCACTGTGTGGGTGCCTTTATCTTTTGTATTATTCAGCGGTAAAATTCACTGAAACCACTCAAAGGCTTGTGTATGTGTGTGTGTCTGTATTCATATATTGTGCTGTGTGTGTACGGGTTGCACGCAGTCTCTCTCTGCCTCGCAGTCAGGCTCCATCCTGGCACTATTGGCTGCCCAGGTTTTTGATTGTGCATCAGCCAAGCCCATATTAAGGGGGTTCATGTCACAGATGTTTAATGACCCTCCAAGTGTTGACAACAGGTGGTCCTATTCAGATTGCCAAGCTGGAAATGAGAAATATAGATTCCTGCTTTTCCAGATCTGTTACAGTGGGGGAATTGGGGCATCCATGATTGCAGCGGGGTGTAGCTGCCCCTAGGTCGGTTTCCATTCATGCTACATGACAGAGAAATGGTAGAAGAGAGAAAGGGTGGGTGACTGTAAAATAAAAGCCATTCGTTATCTGACCCTTATTTCAACTTTCATTATGAGGCTGATAGATAGATAGTAGGTAAAGTAATAGGTTGTGTCAGGTTAGTATAGATCTCTAGGTCTAACCTTTAGAAATAGTCGTTTTGCTGGTTCTGTGGATGTCTGGTTTTAGTGTTGTGATGGGAGATCTCTAATGACCCAAATGATAAACCCATGGACATGTTATCCACAACTGCCTATCCACTACCAGCAGGGCAATATTTCTGCAACTCACACTGCATTCACTTACAGTACATCATATCTTGCAGAATATCTAATGTAATAAAGGCCTTTCCAGTGCCAGGAGGGGTTTGTCGCGTTCTCGTGTTTTTATGTGTGGGAGGGGTTGATTAAGTCCTCTTGTTTGAAACCAAAACAGCATTGTTTCTCTAACGGCTGCAAAATAATAATCTCTGATTGCCCCTTTAACTGTTGCTTTTTAGTTTTTTTTAAGGCTCCAGCCTAAAGGTAACAGTGGCAGGAGTAACGAATAATAAGAGTGTTCTGTTTGGTAAGTTTAGTGTAATGGATCCCGCTCGGGACAGGCGGAATGAGAATGGGAACACGGTAAAAAAGAGGCTGTGCATTCAAGAAGAAAATGTGACAAAACATAAAAAAAAGTATCTGCTGTGCATTGTTTATCAGAGTAAACAATCAGTGTGACCTTCATGTGGGCAGAGTAAACTATTCAGAGGAAATTGTAAAACTAATATGTAAATACACTGCACTCACAGTGCAGTGTATTTACATGGTTTACCATGGCACTTTAAAAAAATCTAATAATATACATATAAATATATTATATATTTTATATAAATACAAATGTATAAATAGTAGAACTAGAGAAACTGAAAATGATGCAGTGGTCTCTTCAGTTTTTCCAGAGCTGTATAAATTGTGTGCAAGTACCTTAATAGCACAAGGTGTGTGTTTGAGCCTTATTGACCTGAATTACCAAAATTGAAGGTCTTCATGTTTTCCTTTTTAACATCAAGTGACATTGTAATAAGTCTGTGTCTAATGCTTAGTACAACGCTTTGTGAATTACCACCCAAACTATTGTTAATTATTTGAAGTGGGAACACCCAGATGTTATGGATGGGGTGCCCCCTTCCTGTATGGGGATGGCTATAAACCTTACCACTGAAACTCAAAGGCCCTTAGGATACTATCTGTTACTCATTGCCAATACCCCTTCTTTGAATTCCCTGCCTTCAAGCGTTGGCACCCGGACCCTTTATGAATCATTGCTTGTTAATGGTACATTGGCTATTCTAGTCACAGCAGGATTGAGGGGAGGGGGGAGTTGTATGTCCCGAGGGGGCCCGAGGCTCATGGCAGATCCATTATTCATGGTTCAACCTGGGCTTGTAGTGAACACTGACTCCCGATCGGCCTAAATCAAACAGGGCCAGTGAGTGCAGGGACATGTTCGACCTGGGTATAGGTGGAGGTGAAAGGGTTGAGGGATAACTGTGCGCGGGGAGAGAGAGGGGAGAGAAAGGGAGGAGAGAGAGAGGAGGGCTCCTTTATTCACTCTGCTGCTTCCTGCTTGAAAGCTGTCAGCGCAGTGACAATATCTCCCTTCCTAGTGAAGCCAAGTCTGTGACTTCCTATTACATATTTTTCTGCTTTGCTATCTCTCTCTCTCTCTCTCTCTCTCTCTCTCTCTCTCTCTCTCTCTCTCTATCTCTCTCTCTATCTCTCTCTCTCTCTCTCTCTCTCTCTCTCTCTCTCTCTCTCTCTCTCTCT
>JAODLI010040105.1:0-18025 GCA_027575585.1 Percopsis omiscomaycus | reverse complement strand
TTGTTATTAAAGGATTCTGTTTCACACTGCCTGCCTGGTCTGTCTGCATTTGGGTCACACCAACACAAACCCTGACACAAGAACAAGGCTTTTTTTTGTCCTAACATAATTGGATAGATAATATTTGCATGAAAACTATTATTGCTAACACACTATTTCTGAAACTATGGCTCCTTTTGTCCAAACTCTACGTACATAAAACCCCAAAACGCACTCGTTTGGTGTAAGGTTGTCATGATCAGCGCGCACATGTCTGTGCACGTTACGTTCCTTCCTCCTTGGCTGCGCACCTGTGGGGATTAGCCCTGCACAGGTGCATTAATTTATGTTTAATTTAGACTCTTATTTAAGTTTCCCTCACAGCCTTTTATGCTGTGAGTCATTGTTTGTTGTGCCTGCATAGAGCACCTGTAACTTGTGTTCCTTTTCCTTTCTTTTTAGTATACGCGCTATGCGTAACCTTATTCCTTGGCTGCCTCTGTGCTCTCTCCGGTTTGCGCTTACCCACGCCTCCCGCCGACGCACCATTACAGAGATGGCCCCAAGAGCTGTCTTAAAGCCGGGTATACACTATAATAAAAATAATCTTGCCCGTTCTGTTGCCCTGACACTGTACAATCAAATCGCCTGTCCGGACGGTGGAGCGCTCACGACAGGGCTGCTCACACTATGCAAGTTGATCGCAGTGTCACCACTAACGTTTCCGCCATGGATGACGATTTCCGTGTTCACATTGTTGACAAGATCTTTGCTCGTTTGCACTGTTTTGTGCACCGAGAAGACGTTGACGCATTAGGACAAGAAATAGGACAAGAAATAGTCGGGAAGGCGTGGACAGTACGCTATGCTGTCAAGTTTTACAAAGAGTTGGAGCTAAACCAAAATACCTGTTGTCAGTGCAGATGCTGCTGCCATAGTTCAACCAGCGTTGCTTGTATAGGCTCGGTCAAAACTACTCTTGTTGAGTTTAGGCTTTTCAGTCTGCTCTTGTCACTTGTCAACAACGTGGTTCCAACAGGATATCCTTGTAAAAACAGTATTTGCCACTGACTCAATATGCCACAGTATTTAAACATTATTGAACTTTGTGTGTGTGTGTGTGTGTGTGTGTGTCAACTGAGACTTGTGGTGACGGCTCTCTCACCAAGACATACTGCTGTGGTTATCACCTATGTTCAAACACTCACATTCACTGTAGCTTGTAACTTGGACTGTGATTTCTCTTCCTCTCACGCTCTCTTTTTGCACACTCGGTTCACAGAGGAAAGGAAATTGTATCTGTTCTCATTTGCGTTGCTTTGTTATCTGAGGCCACATCCATAGTAGCACGGGTACATTTTTACATGCGGCCACACTACCGTATTAGTTTCCGTTTAAAAAAGTATCCGCGTCCATACAGAAACGGTTACCCCGGGGTGGGAAACGCATGCGTCATTGAACTGCACATGCTCAGGTTATTAAACACATGACCACACGTAGCTCCTCCGTGTCATTTCCACCATGTGTGTTTCTATACAGTGCTATTAACACTTAAGGGTGGTGTCCTTCAAATTGCACTGTATGCATCAAGGCAGTTCCAGCATTACTGGTATTCTGATTTAGAAAACTTCTAGTTTTTAACATTTTCTTTAAGTTTGAACTTAACTGAACTCATTTTATTGCGTCACTGCAAGCATGTGACAGCATGATATGACATCTTTACACTTTATTTCAGTGAGGTATATTAGGTTGAGCTGGGAAGTGAGTGATTGCACACAATCAGGATAGCTTATGGTGTGTGTGCATGCATGACTCAGATGGTTTGGTAGTATTATTTACATGGCCTGTTGTGTTTCAGTTAATGCAGTACCACTGCTGCCTTATAAGACTTATCTGAAGCTCACAAGATCATGTAGGTATGTTGCTGTCCTGAGACTTTTGAAATGCACCCTGTATGTTATTTTGATGCTAATCAAACTTCCTTCCGTATTTTGTTCTTTCAAGAATGTCATAGCAGCAAGGGATGTTGAACTTTTTGTAAACCCTCTTCTCACTTCCTTATATTAAGTCCTCACTCTGCAAAGCATTAGTAGTAAAGCAGTGTTGTAGTTTTTTAATTTATACTGTATACCAATTTCTATTGATTTGCTCTCTTTTTTTTTTAGCTAGCTGTCGTTGCAACTCTCAGATCCTACCTACAGCAGCTATAAGACAAGCTACTGTAACCAAATGCATTCATTTTGGAATTGCAAATGTAACTGGCTCATTTATAAATATTTTAATGTTAAAACATAACAAGTTCCACAGGTTCCATTTGATAAAAGCATCTGCTTTATGAATGCAATTATTATTAAATATAAGAGAAAATGCGAACTTATGCCAAAATTCTGAGTGGCCTACTACGGTTTGTGGTTTCCCTGGAAAAGTTGTAAAACACGCTAGGGAGAGTTTTCAGGATAGAACAGGCTTGCCACTTACTAATACAACAGTTGAGTTTTGTTATGATGCCCAAGTTTCCATGCAGTGTTTATGTGCCATCTAATGGCTATTTTATGTAACTACAACATCATAAAAAGGCATAATAGAGGTTGAGGTGGGTGTTTGAAGAGTAGGAATGCAAGATGACAGGATGTGAGAATTAATATAATTAGAATCTTATTGTGTTCCGTAAAAAACTGCATTGTATTTATACACACCCACACACACACACACACACACACACACACTTAAACATACCGCAATTGCAATTTTTTCTTCCTTTTTCAAACAAGCAACTGCTATTTGTGTACGGTAATTATATTAAATGCTAAGTAAATAACTGTCTCTTTCCCACAGTGCCTCCACCAACCAATCTGACCCTGCAGTGCCACAACCTGAAGAACATCCTGTACTGGAACTACAGCGAGGCTT
Source organism: Percopsis omiscomaycus (assembly GCA_027575585.1). Classification (NCBI taxonomy): domain Eukaryota; kingdom Metazoa; phylum Chordata; class Actinopteri; order Percopsiformes; family Percopsidae; genus Percopsis; species Percopsis omiscomaycus. Next base: position 15,136 of record JAODLI010040105.1, on the reverse strand, counting down.
CCCTGCAGCCCCGATTCACAGTAGATATTGGAGCGATATCTGAAGTAGTGTGTGTACAAAGCCTTATATCTCAGAATTATCTCAAAGTGTTATTTTGTGTGATCAGTTGTTCACTTCATGCTCGTTACTTTTGTCTCTCTCAGTGTTCCGGAGTGTGTGGAAACGGCAAACTATTACTGTGACCTTTCCTTCCTCCGTCCCAATGATGAATACTCTGTTACTGTTACGGCTGTGGTTGGACATAACACGTCCGTTTCTGAAGAGATAACCTTCAGCTATTTAACCTACAGTCTGGTGGACCAGACCTGTGAGTTGTTGAAGGGCACTAGAAAAGTTTGACTACAGTTAGCTTTTTGATAATAATGAAAAATATTTTGCATCTGGATTATTATTTACAAAAGGACAAAATCCCCCCCCCCAGAAAGAGAGCAATAGTTTCACCTAAAACCATTTTGTCATACAGTTGATAATAAAGACACATAGTACTGTATATGCAAACAATAGATTCATTCACTTAACTCTAAATAACAGATGAAATCTGTGATTATCAAAATTAAATAAGAATTCAAGTTGTAATTAAAATGTAGCATTTTTTAAAACGCTAAAACCATCGATTGTATAGATTGCAAGGAATTTTACACAGTTGCTGTTGAGACATTGCACATTGACGCCTACTCAATACTGACCACACTGACCAGCTTATTAAAACCTCAGACAGAAGATATGTCAGCCTTTATTCATCTAATATCTAAGATATGTAGACAAACACCTTCCTTTAGTTTTTTAAGGAGCACTGTGTAAAACTGCAGCCGCTACACGGTGAAAAGCCGTGGAGTTTCAAATGATCTAACAAAACATCCCCTGCAGCATCACACTTCTGTGAACTACAGAAGTCCACTTAGATGGGATACATTAGGGGTAGGAAGGTAATGCAACATTAGCGCCTCCCAGTGTAAACACACAGCAGGGCCAGAAATGTAGTTTGCTGTTGAGCTAAGCTGTGCTATTATGTGCTATTAAATACACACATGCAACATCCACAATGTGGGGATCTGTCAGCCTATGAAACATGTTCATGTTGATCTCCAGGTTATTTTGACCTTCCATCCACCATCGTCACCGACAAGTCTGATGACACCGTTCACTTCAGCTTCCTCCACCCTGGCGTAGTCTACAGACCGAATGTGGAGGCCGAGGAACTGCATGATTTTGAATTCACCGTCGGGACAGGGGACACGGTCAGACTTGGCTTGTGTACATATTGTACATGAGGTTGTACATTGTCCACATTGGTGTGGCATTAGGGGGCCACTTAACAGAACCATGTGGTGTGTGTGTATGTGGTTGTATTGTTTGGGGGTGGGCAGGATAGTCTAGTGGTCTGGGTGTTTGGACTCCCAGTGGGAAGACCATGGGCTCGAGCCCCTGAGTTGGCCCACCTGTAAGCATCCTTGAGTAAGATGCTTAACTCCTATCTGCTCCTTGTAATACTTGTCATTGTATGTAAGTCGCTTTGGACAACTGTGTCTGCTAAATTACCTGATTGTATTGACTCTTGCTTTTTAAAGGAACAGTTAAAATATTTTCTTTTTCTTTTTATCTTTGGCAATTTAGTTTATAGATGATTTAGTTTCTAAATCAAAGCACCTCAGCTGTGACAACTACTGTTGTTGGTAGAATTGGGTAAATAAACAATATTGTGTAAGAGGACACCTGCAATGCATTTGAGGTAATAGTAACTGCATTTTTTTTGTTGTGCGTGTGTACGTGCAAACAGGAATTGAAGGAATTCACCTTCACCTGCATGAAGCATGTATGTGCGGAGAGCATTCCTGTGGATGGCAGGAATCAGGACCATTGCGTGTCCATAGGAGGACAATGGAATGGATTTACTGTTCGAGCTGTACAGAAGTACTGTGTCACCTCACAGGATGCCCAAGCAAGTAAGGTCAACAAATCTAAACCTACACATGTTCATTTCCCAGCAATTTCAGATTCAGCCAACTCTCCATTCACCAAAGAATTCCAATTGGTATAATTTAGTGTCTAGTTTCTACATGACCAGAGATATTTACTAGCCACACACATTGTGCCTCAAGCATCAGTTGTTAGTTCACCCCCGATGTGCCCACATGACGTCCAAACATGGTTCAAAGGGATTACTTCCTTTTACTGTAGATGTATAGTTACCTGGAAAGTGCTAGATTGTAGGCTTAAATCAATACAGAACTTAACTGCCACAAGGGGGTAATGCTGTAACAGGTCACTTTGACTTTGTAGCTTTCTTATCTCAAAAGTCCTTCCGCTGGTTAAAAAAATAAAACCATGAATCAATTTGCCACTTCCATATTTTCTGTAATGCATAATTCTAATGTGTCCAAAAAGCTGATAGCCATCTCTACTGGTAGTATGTATTCTCAAGTTACTCCAGTTTGTGGAATAAAATTGTTGCGCTGTAGTGTTTATTATGGATCTATTTAATGTTTAGGATTAAATCTCAAACAAAAACCAAAAGAACAAACTGGAATACCCTGAGAGATCAGTTGAGAGATCTGTTGACACATTAGAAGTATGTTTATGAGAAAAAAGGGAAGTGACTGGCAGATGAGTATAATTGACTTGCTGGTTGCGCACCTACCACAAATGAGGGTAGGTTGTAAATCTTGTGGGGCAGGATAGTCTAGTGGTCTAGGTAACTCCCAGCTGGAACGTCATGGGCTCGAGCCCCAGAGTTGACCTGGTAGCATCCTTGAGCAAGATGCTTAACCCCTATCTGCTCCATGTAACAGCACCATGTAATTGTAAGTCGCTTTGGACAAAGCGTCTGCTAAATTACCTAATTGTAATTGTAATGAGGGATTAATTCATGAGCGGGAGGACTTAATATTATCATAATATTATAAAAAAGAGGGACTTTTGTCGCTTTAGAGAGAAGGAGTTTTGTCGCCTTAGGCTTGCAAACCTTTTGACACTTACCACTCTGAGCTGTATAATCTGGTTTATTATTTACAAAAACACAAAATCACCACCCCAGAAAGAGCAATAGTTTCACTTAGACCCATTTTGTTTTGTTTTTAAATAGCCAAATATAGCTTTAGGAAAATATTTCTTACCCGTGCATGCACATATTCACTGTTGCTTCCATTTCTCTAGATCGGATCGCTGTCTACCTTGCCGTGTGTGGCCTCCTTTTTTTGTGTGGTGCTGTAGTTTTGGCCGTTATGCTCGTCTACAAGAAGACTTGTACAGGGTTCTCTCCTTTCCCATCCTCTATGGTGCGTTCCATCCTGTCTTATTGTTTTTCTCCTTTTCAGTTAAAGTGATATTGAACTGGTTGCTGAATATCAACCAAAGTTTAATATCACTTTAAAAGGTGTCTGTTAAGGGTATTCAAAATCAGGAGGCAAACCATCTATCTTAATCCCACAACGTATTGCAAACCTGTTTTCCAGAAAATAACACGCATAATGACGGAGAGAATCCTTCCCACCGGCCAGCGCGAAGCGCATGTGTTAGACGTGGAGAATTTCACCTCTGGAGACCAACAGTCAACTGAAGTAGAAGAGCGATCAGAGAGAAGAGAAGAGAGTAGTTCCAGTTTGGAACCTGATGTCCGTCCACTTTTGGATAGTGGGAGTGGAAGTTTGTCCAGCGCCTCGGAGAAACAAAGTGATGGGTACAATTTGGGCAGAGATTTGGATGGCGACGTGGAGGAGAGAGAAAGCGATGGAGAAGACCAAAGTGCCTCATCTTACATGCACCGTGAAAGGTTGGCAGAGGATGGGCAGTAATCCGGATGACAAGGTTGTGGGATGCTATCTATCATAGACTATCATAGACTTTTGACTATGCAACAAACTGACTGGGACTGACCTAATTGTAATTGACTGGTTGTGCTCATTTCTTAACTGTGATACATCCTTAAATGTAAAAGTGAAAGTTATGTGACATTGATGGGTTAAACTGGTTGGTACAGGCCAAATCATTTTCAGGGTGTGCTGATATTTGACTCAGACTGAATGCTGTATGTTGTGAATGGAATGCCTAACTGAAAACAATATTTGGTAGGTAAAATAACAGTTGGATCAATCAACGAGCGTTTGGTAGCAGACAGAGAATCAAAGAATCAAAGTTATTTTTCCCGCTACATTCGTCCATGGATGCTGAAACGGCCATATGCCAGTAATCATAACTTCTTTATTCCCATATGCACTGAAGACCCAGGACTAGGTGGAGGGACTATATCTCCACCCTGGCCTGGGAACGCCTAACCAGAGCTGGTTAATGTGGCTCGGGAATGGGAAGTTTGGGGTCCCCTGCTGGAGCTGCTGCCCACGCAACCCGACCGTAAAATTATGTGTTGCACTTATTGAGGACCTAGGACTGATGCTTATAAAACAAGTCTGTTGGAAAGTCTCTCTATAATGCATTTCAGACAAAGGCAAAGGTTGAAACCTTCAAAAACCATAGGAAATATCCTTTTTAGTGAGACATGTCTATGTTTCACCAAAAATAAACTATAAACTATACTGTGAGTTTCCTGTTTTTGAAAATTAGATTTATGGTTTTTGAAGGCTATACAATTTGGCTTTCTACGCTCGCTGTTACATACTCTATATGGACATACATGTATTCTGTACTACATTACATACATGTTTCTGTAACCTATACTCCAACCTATAACCTATATGTCCATAAACTGCTGTGTATGCCCAGATCATTATAAAAAGTTATGGTTTGTTTAAAACACCTTCTTTTTAGTCCGTTTTCCTTTTTTTTTCTTTAAACTGTAAGGTTTTTTTTGTTTTATGTGTTGAGACATTTTACATCTTAACACCAATATCTACGGGGATTGCCTTGTTGTCAAAGAAATTAAAGCTGAGCTTTTAAGAAGTGTTCTTGTGATCTCTGTGTTGCTTTCACCGAAGTATGTTTAGCTTCACTGTAGAAAACATATAAGTATCATTTTTAGACTCACCTGCTGTTAAAACAGGAAACATTTAATACTTAGTATTAAAACATTTAATACTAGGAAAGGAAGTGTAAAAACTTTACCTCTCTCCTTACATGGTAGTACCATATACGTTTTTACACTTCCTTTCCTATCACGCACTGTGGAATAATTGATGGCGGCATCTGTGTGCGTGTGTGTGTGTGTGTGTGGGTGTGTGCTGATACATTGTTCCTTCCTTATTATTTGGTGTCTGAGTTTGAGAGTAAGAAAACATTTAGCTTACAGTAACACTTATCTGATGACTTTATTACTTGGGGCCTGAACAATCTAATAATAACAATAGCCTAATACTAGTAAAAATGTTAACCAATGCAGTATTATTAAATTAAGACAGTACAGACTGTATTAAACATATGTTGGATATCAATGAAACCTTTATATATATTTAAAGGTGCACTCTCTAATTTGTATCTGGATTTGCCTTTTGGTTGAAACCAAGCTCATACCGTTCTCATTTTGTGGACTGTTGTGTTTCAAAATATAACCAATTAACTGGGGTTCTGTAATGCAATCAATGAATGTGTCCTACTGTATGTATTGTGTATAATTCTTAATAATCCATAATCCAGTCCATAATACAACACTAGTAATGTATACAGAAGTTTGCTTAGAATTATGATCACAAAAAGATAACGCTGTAACCGAAACATGAAGTACTGTGAGACAAAGAAGTACTTCAAAGGTCAGTTTTTGTGCTTTATTTTTTTTTACCAGAAATGACAACCCACGCACAGACACACACATGCACACAATGAGAAAGTAATTTGAAATAATATGAATTGATGCAGTGTTACTAAAACAGGTAGTAACCTCAGTTTATGTAATGTATATTTGAAGTGTTCATTTCCAGTATATTGTTAAATAATACTGTACATTGTTCATTACACATCTTAGGGACTGCCTTATATAGCACTTTTGAGATTTGTGCGTTACAAATCAAATATATTATTATTAATATAAAACCAAAGGAACATAGCGCAGACTTCAAGAAAGATTATATCCAAAAATGCATAATTGGTGATAATGACAAATTTGAAGTTAATTAAAATTACCTTAGAAGTTAACTAAAATAATTTAAGTAACAGTCAATAGATATAATTTGTGATTCAATTTGTTTTCTTATATTTTAAATTATCATGAGTGTTGCTCACAACATACTGCCATTTGCAAGTTTTTTTTTTTTTTGCAACATGGGATATTTACGAAATAGGATTCATCTGAAACGTATTTCTGGCCTAATCGCAACCATAATATTTGCTGTTGTGGTTGAATGACATTCACATCAGAGAATAAATAAAGGAAGAGGAAGTGCTTGGTTTTTAAAAGGGGTGGTGTGGCTGGCATCAGTCCAGTGTGGAAGACAGCGTCACCATGGGATTCCTGACGCTCCATGCCTTACTGACCGCTGGCCTGTCTGTGTGTTTAACAGCACAAGGTAAGAGTTACTATACTGTGTCACTCACGGTGTGTCCCACTCTTGTTCAGGAATAGAACTGACTTTAAGGAATTAGTAAATTGCTTTGGATTGTGTCTACTAAAGATGAGACATTAGATTTGTGCCTATAGGATAGATAATTTGATTTAATAATAATATCAAATTCGTGACAGAGGTGCCCGGCTGAAGCAGAGCAGTGTATCTTGTTTCTAGCATGCTATAAATTGTTACAAAAATGATCAGATTATAGTGAGGTGTTTGGTTAATCAATGTATTTAGACATTCCTTTTAATTAAATGAGTTCCAGTTCCAGCATTCCTGGCCCCTCTGGACCAAGTGAGGTTTGACTCTATGGACTACAGAAACATTCTTCTTTGGACTCCAACTGCCAGCAACACCTTGACCCAGTATTACGTACAGTGGAAGATGTGAGTGCTCAAACACACACATACACACACACAACTGGGAAAGCTACTGGACTACTTATTTTCATTCCGTCATTTTATTTATGGCAAAAGCATTACTAATGCTGCAGCTAATATTGGAACAGAACATTCTCTATAATACTGTTCTGACCTAATTAAAAATCTTACATACAAAAGTTAATAATAAAAGATTTTAAGATTTTTAAAGAAAAACATTTACTTTTAGTTGCTATTAGTATTGGAATTGTTCCTCCTAAGCTTGGGGAAACCAACATGAGACCCATTTCATTTGCTTAGTGGGAAAAACACTTATCACATCCAAACTTTCAAAATCATACCCGTTGTTTTCTCACAGCCACACTGAGCAGTCAATGTTGCCATGTTTTCCCATGCAGCTTTAATATCAAAAACTGTGTTTATATGATTTTATCTGCTAAAGTTACGGTGAGCCGCATTGGGTGGATGTCCTGGACTGTCAGGGTATCTTGAACTCCTGCTGTGACCTCAGTGACATAACCGCTGAGCCCAGGGAATGGTACTACGCCCGAGTGCAAGCCACGTCGCTACATGGCAACAGATCTGCCTGGGCCCTCTCCCGCAGGTTCAGCCCACACTGGGATAGTGAGTTGTCAGCTCCAGTTGTTCTACAGAATCTTATGTTAGGCCACGTACGCTTGCACGGAAACTAAGCCTAAACCAAACTAAAACATTATTTCTGTAGCTACAATCACTCCACCTGTGTTAAAGGCGAGAGTGACAGAGCAAGGAATTGTGGTCCGTGTGAAGTCGACCCGCTCTTTGCTTAAGAAGACGCACAAGAAACTGTTCTACAAGATCTACCTCTTCCACACGGATGGAGAGGAGGTAGGCTTGCTTCCTGCAGCTCTCATAGGCTGAATAGTGGTGTTGAGAAGTGTGCCTTCATTATGAATCACTCTCTGTTGGTTATTATTTCTATAGTTTTTTATACTTGAGTCAGAAATAGTTATAATATACCTAATGCATACTGAAATATGAATCCATATGCATACTTCCATACTGTATTTGCGCAACTCTTGTCACACAAATATCCACAATGCATCATCATAAATGTCATGTATAATTATCTACCACAAATGAAAACTGATTATAGTAGATACATTTCATAATACAAACACGAGAGAAACGATGCTATATTATTGAAAACAATACCACTAGAAAAATATTTGTTGTTTTATTTTTTACATTGTCATCTTGCTGACCCCAATTATTATCCCGCGTCCCACTAAGGGGTCCCAGCACACACTTTGAAAACCACTGCTCTAATGTATAATGCATTGGGATATGGGTAATTGCCCTGTGCAAGAGTGCCCTATATCGACGTCTAATTAGGTATACATATAGTCTTTTATTTTGTCTGTTCCTTTGAACCCTTCCTCTTTTCTTTCCTCTCTTCTTTCCTCCTCCCCAGGAGGAGTTTGAGTTGGACGCTAGTACCAAGCAACTAGTGATTGGTGTTGTCGGCCCCAGAACAAAATACTGCCTCCAAGCCCGGACGGTCATCTATCTGCAGGGCAAAAGCAGCGATCGCAGCAGCACACAATGCATCATCACACTTTGATGTAGGAATTCAGTCCCAAGTACTGTACACACTGTAGGCTATATCAGTGGTGCCCGAAGTGCAGGGTCATGGGGTGATTTGTAAATAATGTAATCCTTCTAATTATTAATACATTTATGAATAATTTATTTAATATTCATAGAATTACAATATTTGTACTATGCATCATATTGCATCTATTCTTTTGAATGATATTATAATTAGCATTATTGTTTTGTATTATTTAATTGTGATATTATTATTATTGGATATTTTTTAATGCATTCCCGGTATGAACCACTTCATTTTGGGGGCCAGACACACATATGAACACAGACTCACACACACACACACACACAGAGGCTCCAGTGTCTCCATTAGGTCAGCCTTACATTAACCAAGAGTTTTACACGTCACAGGCGACACGAGTTTGCGTGTGTGTGTGGACCAGTTGGACAGTAAATCACTAGGGGCTGAAAGGTTAACCGGAATAAAACATTATAAAATGAGAAGTTAAGTATCAACTGTCACCTATTCAACCGAGCGACATAGAAAGAGAGAAAAAATGCAGGGGGATGGAGATTGAATAGGTCCCGGGGGACAATCTAAACGGGAAGGAGTATTTTTAAATCAACAGCAGATGTGTAAAACTGTGATAATGTTTCTGGACAGAAATGCCCTTGGGCAATGTTGTAATGGACCCCTCCTTTTACTCTCTTCATTGTCTTCCCTGCATTTCTTCTCTCTTTATCCTGCAGAAGGCCTGCTGTAGCCCCGGGTACTTATGGGACTGATGTCATGGTACGCTAAAGGGAGGGAAGGGAAGATTTCCCCTCATCCAGCCATCTATCTATTCATTCTTACATCTACAATAGAGAATATCACTCGCTGCAGGGTTAGCTACGTCGAGGACTAGCTTCTGCGGATGTTCGTGTCAATGGTTTAGGATTTAACATGTTCTTGTCCATGCAGCATTTATACAGACCTGTTATTGACTTGAATGCTCTGCTCCTAGATGTTTTAACCTTCTGTATCAGTCAGGCAAATATTGTATTTACCTTTTAAAGTATGGTATGTTGATATTTTTTAATGGCGTTGTATACTTCCATGCTCTGCTACTGCTCAGATACAGTATGCATTTATACATTAGTCAATGCTGAACAGTTATTCGGAGAATGTATTGTACATTTCTTAGCATTTTATGTGCTCTCAGAACAAATAAAACAAAAGTCAAAACGGTTTATTCTATTCTGCAATTCAAAATGCTCCATTTTATCAGTTGAAAGTGATACTGTATGTCAATATCAGTAACCAGTCATAAATACTTGCTTTTCAACCTTGGAAAAAATGAGGACATTTTTTATTTATAGACTTTATTCAAAATATTGAAGAACTTGATATTTTATCAATTACCAATACTGTAGTGACAACAGCTCATTGAAAACAGATTCAAATAAAACTAAATTTGCCATCTACTGCGTTTCCTCTTTGTTCGTTTTCATTGTGACATTTCACAGGAAGTCTCTTGTTTTTGATCAGGTAGTCATAAACCGTACAGGAAATAAGCTGAGGTGATTGCTTCAGTAGTTATATTCAGATTGCTTTATAAGCAGATATTAGCAGCTGGTTTTGTTCATAGACCGCGCAAAAACACCTTCATTTTAACAGTATACAGATTGATCCCGCGGCTCCAGTTTTACTGCTTGGAAGTTTCGTAATGGATTCCTCCATTAACATGACCCAATGCAGGCATTTGGAATGTAACATACTAGACCTGGTATCTGACTATTAACAACATACTGTAGTCAATTTCAAGCATACATCTTACGTTTGTTTGGCCGTGTGGTCCTGACACAGTTGCCATCCATCCTCTTGTCATCCTCTGACTAAGGTGGAAGTGATCAGTTATAGCGTCAGCAGTCTCTCCTTGGGACTAAAGCAAGGGCAACATTTTATACTCCGCTTTGATTTATGGTAATAACATTACACAATATCCCAGTGATTTGAACTATAACAAAACAGAAAAAGCCATTAAAAGGTGCTAAATTTGAGAAATTAGTCATGTGACAAGTATTTTTTTTAACTGTTGTAATTATAGTAGTCATAAAACACAGGACACATTCTAAATGAAAAGAATAACTATTCAAATAAATGTATTGCCCCATATCGTGTCCCAGGGTCAGCGTCAGAACGAAGCTAATGGGGGGGCATTTGGGTAGCCAAAACTTTCAAGAAATCTATTATGTTTATGCTTGATAATATGAGCTTGATAATATGAACACCAACCCAGTAGGCAGTCTAATTTCAAAACATGCTGCAAAGTCTCTCTGCTTTTCTTTCTCTCTCTCTCACACACACACACCCTACGCTGTGCACACACACTGCACAGAATTGTGCCTATACGTGCAAGCCACGTCAATAGACCATAATAGTTTGAAATAGACTAGCTTATACTACACTCTGAAATGCAATATTTTACCTAATAATCATGAATGCCAAGGCTGGCATCAAGTGAATTAAACCCATCTTACTTTTAGAAGAGTTGCAGGCGCGTGTGCTTGTGTTGAACCTCCTAAGGACGGTGTCCTTTCGGGCTTTCTGAAATACGAACTAACTGACCTACGTATCAATGTAATGACAACAACAAATCACCAGACCAATGAGCATACTACTTGCCCAAATATGACCGTACGCAAATACCAACGAGCTGTGTTTTTTCTTTCTTATTTTTGTTTATATTTCATTTCATTTAGTGAAAAAGCTTTCACGTTTAATGTGATAAATATAAATCAATAAAATGCTAAGTTTGGCACTAAAGGCAGCCTGTGGTTAGGGGGGGCACAGTAACTGACGCCAACCCTGTCGTGCCCCGATATTAAACATTTTCTTTGACTCTAGACAGAGAGTGAAGTTAAAATAATAAATGGAGAATCAAAAATGTCATAATAATTTAGAATGTCTTGTCAAAGCAACTTTCTGCCCCTTCACATTGTGTCCGCTTATAATTCCATAATTAATCTAATATCAAATATTATTTTATGTGGCCCAATAGATAAGCTAAGTCATTGACATTTAATTTGCTTTTTTGTGAATATGAATGTTGGTAGCTAAAAATGACCATCCTGTGTGCTCTTAAGGTAGAAAAATTAACAAAAACATAAATATTAACAAAAATAAAATTAAAAAGGATCTGTACATCAACCAACACATGAACATATTCTAGCCAAGAATAATGGTGATAAAAATGTCATGTCAATGTCTATGTGAGGAGATTCAAGGCCTGGTTTAGACTTCCAGTATTTTGTTTCTATGGCTGCACGATGGGGAAACACACTTGCATCTCTACAACAACCTGTCCCTAGAACACACATTAAACACAATCAGAAGACAGTATATATGGAATAGAAAACAATTACCAGCGTCAAATCTTGACTGAAAAAAAAAATATTTACAAAAAGCTCATACTGTTTTTTCATTTTTAACATTTTAAGGGTCGACGCAAGTATGATTCCGTTCAAGTTCAAAATCTAAAAGCGTAGTGGCACAACTAAAAAGACAAATGGACACGGAACATTCAATATATCCTTTTATGTTCGCAAACTGGTTTCTAAGGTAAGATCAAGTCTCTTCATATTAAATTACCTATAAAAATATATATAAATAAAAAGGTGAGGGTATCGTGTTGTGAGAGCTGCAGCGGCGGTCAACGTTTAGCTGCACCAAGAGGAGAGAGGGTAGGAAGGAGGGCTTGAGTGAGGCAGAGAGGGCAGTCGAACCACCGCCCCCGGAGAGCCAGGGATCCACCTCTGGAATGCTGCATTCAGGTTCTGGTACAGGGCAGTGCACCGGAGCTCAGGGGTAACTGTTCTCACACCGATACGTTCCAGACTTTGCTCTAGAACTTCAGCCCTGCTCACAGATGGCACCCTGGCACAGCGCTTTCTGTTCTCTGGGAGTCCTAGGATAAAGGCAGCCCAGTTAAAACTTCTCCAGGTGATCCAGAGGTCTGTGTTGTACGTTCTAGAACACTCTAGACTAGCTCACGCCTTAGCAGCAGGATCTGGGACCACTCTCCCAGGGCCCTGGAGAGCCCTAGGAGAGGAACTCTTTTTCCAGTTCAAACACGGAGGCCCGTCCTGGTGAGCTCTGGATGCGGCAGAGGGGGACGGTGCAGTCTCGCTTCTGTCCCTCGGTGTCCATGTCCAGCAGAGAGCAGCCTGTGACCCCCTCAGGGGACAGCATCATGTTCAACGCCTGGGCACTCTTCTCTCCAGAGTAGTGGCCCAGGGAGTAGCTCTTGTTGCGTCCCCGCAGCAGGGCCCAGGTGTGAGGCTTGGCTCTGAGGGACAGCGGCCGGGGCCTGGGACAGGCTTCCCCACTGGAAGGCTGTTCTGGGGCGCCGTCCTTGTCCTGCTTCTTCTTTTGAGGGGTGGCTGGAGGAGGAGGAAGAAGGGAGATTTGAGAGGCCACATTTCTAAATAAAATCAGATGAAACCAGCTGCTGGATGACCTGGGAAACCTTGTGTTTGTTTAAACCGTGCTATATAAATAAAGTGGATTGGATTGGATTGGATGGATACTCACTTTTGTGGCTGGCGCCAGATTTCTTCCTACGGAGGCGTGATGCAGGGGTGTGGTTGCTCTTGTCTGGTGCCTGGCTGTGAGACCGGACTGGTGTCTGGGCTGCCGTCCCCGTGCACACCACGGGGACGGCCCCGGGTGGGTCCTGATGATTGACAGCGGAAGGCTTGTCCTCCTTCCCCGAGCTCGTGTCGGTGCCCTCCCCCTCAGCCTGCAGAAGACACCTAGTGGACTGGCACTCCACGATGGCGGACATGGAGATGAGGTTAACAGACGGGTTGGAGGCGTGGCCCGGCGGCTCGTCCTTCCGGGCACTTCTGGGCGGCGAGGTGCTGCGGCGGAAGCGGGTGGCGCGCTGGAACAGGCCCTCCTTCTTCTTCTTCTCCTCCCGCTGGGGCTCGCTCTCCTCCGCGGGGGCCGAGCCCCTCAGCGCCTCCCGCAGGTCGTAGCCCAGCGTGACAGAGGCCAGCAGCGAGCCGAGGCTGTACAGCACCGAGTCGGTGCGGCGGCGGACCGGCGCCCGCTTCAGGCTGTTGGTCGGGGTGAGCTGCGGCGTGGTGGAGGTGGAGGAGGTGGACGTGGTGGTGTAGGGGTCCTCCTGACACTCCGCACCCGGCCCTCCGCCCACCGCTAGCCCCGGGTCTCCCGGCCCGCAGTGGCCCCCGGGGCTCTGGGACTGCTGCTGCTCGTCCCTCCAGAGAGGTAGATCTATGTACACCTGGTTGGGGAACTTCAGCTGCTTGGATTTGGAGGTGCTGTTGTCTGGGCATTCTGGGGGATAGGCCTCGTCCTTACCGCACCCTGGAGGTTAAACACAGACGATGGTGAGCTGTGGCTACCTTTTGCTCAAGAAATGAACTACAAGAACAACAATGGAAAAGCACTTCCTCTCAAACTACAATTCTACCGTCTTTTCTTCTCTTAATTCGATAATACTGAGGGGGGGCAAATGGGAATTCTACCTGGTTCCCTTTATAACCTAAAGAAGAATTAAAGACCCTATTGAAACATTACTTACTATGTAAACAATCTTTTTATTTAAAAAGGTATATTCCTCGACTGTGCTATAGCACCCACAGAACTGCAACGTGCCTCACCAAGGTTTATGTTTTGTGCACAAAGGTGCAGGGGGAAAGGTAGAGAAGGTGTAAGCTTATGAGAGCTGTAGGCAGAGAAGAGGAATGCAAACAAATCGGCACTTTTGTAACGCTGGTTTCAACCACATGGGTCAATCCAAACATCTTTAAGAACTAATATTTAATTTTAAAAAATATATCAAAAACAGGACGGTATCCGTTTAACCTCACCTTGTTCGGCAAACAGTGCGGCAAGCGGCACAGACTTCTGGGACTTGACCAGGCTGGTAGACCAGGGGTTGCTTCCGTCCGAGAGAGGGCGCACTCTGACCAGGACACATGGCAAAGATGGCACACATTAACAAGCTATACCAATTATGACTTTCCCCTCAAAATAGCTTAAAATGTATTCTACATTAAATTACATTTAGTTAAATATGATTTTTCCACCAATACACCACAGAATAAAGCTTACTATCCCCTCTACAGGGTTACAGTACTAGTACAAAGGATGCCAGGAGCTATGAATGTGCTAATTTTACAGGCCTTCCCAACGGCAACATTTGTGAAATACAACCGTTGAGTGTAGGCAGCTTTCTGCATTCGTGCGGTTAAAGGTTTCGAGTCAGCACTCTCCTGCGATTCATATCTATGTTGAAACATGATTCCAATTGTGATATCACAAACTGCACGTTCATTCACTCACTGAAAAACATTCAAACCAGAAGGAAGATTAGGAAAGAAGGAAGAAGAAGAAGTAGTAGTAGTAAGAAGAAGACATTTCAGTGGAGTACTGTAAAAAAGGAGCTCTGGTGACAGGTGTGTGTGCTCTACCTCTCAGTAGTATTGGCCCTGTCTTTACTCTGAACAGAACTGGGACCCCAGGTTCGTCCTTTCTTTTTGATTCCCTTCTTCACGTCATCGAACTCCTCTGGCCTGAAGAGGGTGCTGCGGCCCCACGTACGGTTGCTCTCGTCCAGGGTGACTGTACATACACACCGTCTGTTACTATTGCCCAAAGTGTAG
>JAODLI010040095.1:0-18028 GCA_027575585.1 Percopsis omiscomaycus | reverse complement strand
TAAAAAACCATCAGCCCTCGCCGGTGTCTGCTTCCTACATACCAATCACCCATATATGTAGACTTCACCCTGGTGGCCAAGGCTGTGTGATTCTTTCAAGACAAAAGCACTAGCAGATAACCAAAATACAAATAATACTAACAAGCTTATGTAGCGGGTTGATTCAAACAAAACCGAAATTAAATATATTAACTCTTAAATATAACATAACAATGAATAGCTCCAACAATATCTGTTTAGAAAAAAAATAGGGTGACATTACATAGACCTATAAAATAACTAGAAGCAACAACCCCATTCGTTCCATTGACATCTTTTGAAGACAACCATGGGGGGAAAATCTAAAATGGCCCCCGACGCATTTTACGTAATATATCTCCACCGTGAGAATAAAAGTAGGATTTTAGCATTGAGTACAAGCGCTAGAGACACCCTGATCAGCTTTTTTGGTATCCCGATCCGATGCATTCAATATTTATAGCAGACAATTCCGATTCGATTTATATATACATATATGTTGGTATATTATTTAATGATCTGAACTTTAATTTGTAAGTAAAACTCTAGATACACTACTTCCTGATTAGAGTGTGAGTAGCACAAGTTTAATTAAAAAGGTTTTTGGAACATTCAACGCTTCTGTGTCACATTATTAAAGCTTCCGCTACAAACTCGTAGGTGATCACCAACCTTGTTATAAAGTTTAGGTATAGCCGTGTCTGAAATGCTGGTCATAAATGAAATTATTTTTCACTAAATTTCTCTCGTCTTTTCAAGGCACTCAAAATGTCTCTGCCCACAGTGGTCTGCAAGGCAGAATAGAACGCTGATCCCCTGCATACACACACTACAACCTCATTTTTTACAGTGCAGTATAATTTCTGATGTTAAGGTGGAGTGTCTCTTTAAGAGAAAACCCAAAATCAACTTCACCTCCTACTAGCAAGAAGACAACATGGCCATGTTATGACTGCATTTATTTAACAACAACTACCTCCTTTTCGTTTATCACTCAGCAGATAGAAACTGTTCAGCCTGACAACAAATTTCCTAGACCAATAGTCCAGATTAGAGGGAGGAGACTCATGCCTGAAATCACTTCTTTATGCCCTGCCATTTTGAATTTAAGTTGTGCCTCTCTAAATCGCATGCCCAATGGCCATGCTTAATGATTCTAAATCATAGTGTTTTTTATCAATTTTACCAAAACCAGAGAAAACAATCACTTTTACTTTACTTCCATCATAGGGCAGGATAATCATGGTCTAGGTGTTGGACTCCCAGCTAAATTAGTCAAAGTCCCAGCAGGTAGTTGGCCTACCTGTAAGCATCCTTGAGCAAGATGCCTAACCCCTATCTGCTCCTTGTAATAGCAGTATTTGTAAGTCGCTTTGGATAAAAGCGTCTGCTAAATGTTGTAATTGTAATTGTAGAGCAATTAAATAGGAAATGCTTTCCAATGTACTGAATAGTGATGCTAAGCTGAATATCTTGCTACCTCTAGCCTATGCCAAATCAATGGTTAATAATTATACAAGTGCAAGAGTACAGAGTGCCATTAACTTCCTGTTGCACAGCTACACCAGGCATTAAAGTGCTATAATCAGCCACTGGTGATACAGTATGTGGAATGATAGCCGATGAGACCTAGTATTGTTCAACTATATTTTAAAAAGTACAACCGGTTCTAGGGTGATGACATGTGTAGAGAGTAGAGAATTGGCAAACATTATTACATGTGCAGTCTTGCATTCTCCTTTAACGTCATAGTAATGGAACGTACCATGATCCTAAATATGTACTGGCTACAATTGAGATAGGAACCCGATACTCAAATAAGGATTTGACCGTAAAATAATGTACCACTCACATCACATACAGAACCTAAATATCTACTGTACCTCACAGCAGCAGGGATATCATAACATAGCTACTGTACGAACATCTTAGTTCGTAGACTATGGTTTAATGTCAATACAAGGGAATTTTGTAGTTCAGGGCTATACAACCACCGAGTCATTGATTAAATCCGCCTGATAATGAATTAGTCACCATAAACCAGTTTCCACCCTCTAAACCAGAAAATCAAGACTCCAGCACACGCTACACCTATAGTCTATGTGTAGCGTGTGCTGGACTCTTGATTTTTATTTCACTATACTCTATAGTGAAATAAATAACAGAATCAGAATCTGCTACGAACATGAAGCAGTTACGCTGAAGCCTGTTCGAGATGTAACAAGGCCTACTCCAAAAGCATGAGAAGTCCTTACAACTCAATAATCTAAATTGAGAAATAAAAACCTCTGATGTAGGCTACATCTAGTCTTCCAATCGTTGTTGTTATATTTAACCCTATCTATCTGTCTATCTATCATAGGTCGAATCAGTTCAATGTCAAGCCTTCTGGTACTGTATTTGACATTCAAATCTAAATTTCAAATGACAATTCCACAATTTCAAACTATTGTCGTCGTCATTCTGGAAATTTGCAACTCACCTGAGGTTACGATTACTCCCAGGAGAGCAACAAGCTCAAGCCTTATCCGATGCATAGGATACGCTTTACTGCCCAGACTGGCAGGTGGATTCTTCAATAACAATTTCTATTATAAATTGTTTAGAGGTAAAGTCATTAACACTCAATGCAAATGTTGGCAGAAATAGTCGTTGTTCGAACAAAGTACGCACCCCGGTGGTGAGAATAGTATCTTCCGTATACACCATTAGTGTTCACCTTTCCCAGATGGGCGGGCCTTAGTGGCCATAGTTATAGGTCATTTGTTTGTTTCTTCTTCACCTACGCTCTTGACAGACTTTACCTCTCTCTTTTTTAACAACGTCCCAACACATATTAATCATCGTTATTCGATTATTTTTAAGGATGCGCGAAAGTCAATTTTTATACTGAGAAGGCCACATGATGATTAAGCCTATAGCCCCCGCCCACAACATGTCACATCCCATGGATGTATGATGATAGGTCCCATTCATAGACTGTATAGGTCCCATCACGGCTTTATTCCAGACCCGTTACAATACACTTTCACGATTGTTTCATTTTTGTTAATTGATCTTGTTTAAAGCTAGTAGTATAATTATAATATTTAATTATACTACTTAATATTTACTCTATTAAAATACTGAAGAGTCAAATCTCTAGAAATCTCATATAACTGATAACTGAACTTTTCATTAGTTACAATATCCCATTATGTATAAATGTATGCGTTAAGTTACCATGATGCTTTGCGGTTAAAGAGAAAAATGAAAAGTTTATTTTGAATTTACACAAGCATTTACTGTCGAGCGCAACGTTATTTAAGTTTCTGCTTTGGTGGTTTTAGTAGCAATCTTTGAATTATACATCAATGGGTTTATTCAAATCGTGTCATCGCGTGTCCCATGATTCATTGCGTATGTATGCCCCATGTTTCCAGCTAATGCTATCAGTTCAGTTCTCTTTCCTTCGAGGCTCTTTTGGCTCTTTGCAGTCAGCCATCCCGTCACTCCTTTTGTTTTCCCGTATGCTAAGCTAACATTAGCTATCAAGCGTCACCCAGATCGCACAGCAAGGCATCCCCAGCAAAAGTGACGCAGCGTAAAAGGGTTGTCTCCGCTCAGGAAGAAATTAAATAATCAGAGGTACAAACATTGAGGTTCAACAGCCCGCCAGGTAGCTGTTTTGCAAAACACCAGTCTTCATTAATTCAATCGAATTTTACATATCAACACCGGGCGTGTCGCCGCGTTATGTTGTGATACGCGACAGTTTTTGGCAGCAGTGATTAGCTAACGTTACTGTAATTTAGGTCAGTTTATGGTGGTTTGTTTTTGTTGGAATTCGCATGCATAGACATTCAACGCATGTGAATGTATGGCGGCCTGTTTATGAAACGTTGATGTGCTGCATCACTCTCGTCAACATTAGCTAGTAATGATTTATTTTGCGTAACGCTAGTTACAGTATTTGTTTTCTAAAATGAATGTGAGCAATGCGTAATGATTTTGTGTGTTCCTATGTGAATTTTTGCAGGATGAGTAGCGAGGAGATGAATCCAGCTGCTGTAGCACAACCA
Organism: Percopsis omiscomaycus; assembly: GCA_027575585.1. NCBI lineage: Eukaryota > Metazoa > Chordata > Actinopteri > Percopsiformes > Percopsidae > Percopsis > Percopsis omiscomaycus. Next base: position 13,949 of record JAODLI010040095.1, on the reverse strand, counting down.
GTAAAAGATGAACATGGGGATGGGCGGTGGATGTCGCAGGTTAGCATTTATACGGCACAGGAAACATTCCATGCACTGGTCTATAAAGATGCTGTCACATTTTATTTTGTGCATAATTCCTTTAATCAACACAGCGTGAGTTGATATTACAATATATGTTGTTATTGTAATGTAACGTTATAGAACTGACACCCCAGCATTAAGGTTACACTAAATGTATTCGAACTAAGGGATATACGTGAAATAATAGTCTACACACTGAATTTACAAACGTATTCAATGTGGACGCCTCTTTTTCTTTTTAAGTTGTTGTTTTTGTCCTACACTTGTACCCAACATGGGTTGGATGTGCTGGTTTGGATGTTGGATGTGTAATTTAAATATACATCACATGTTTATCTCCTGTCTTTTCTTTTGGCTCTACTTAACCTAATCAAAGCAAGGAATACAATTATGCCTTTGTGTCTATGCAGCACTCAAGATTTGTGCAGGAGTGCAAGGATGCTGAACCAGAAGTGCTTTTTGTGGGAGACTCTATGGTACAGCTAATGCAGCACTATGAGGTGAAAAATAGTGTACAATTAGTGGTTTCATTGTTCACATTATTTCACGTGTGTATCTTCATTGTGTATGTTATATATAATGTTCATAACTTTTAGAAGAAAAGAAATCCATAAAGAATATGATATTTGGATGCACAAATTTTATTGATCATAGAAGATCTGATTTTGTTGCAGCCTTTGATAATGACAGATGTATGCCTTGTTGTCCCCAGGTCTGGAGGGAGTTTTTCTCTCCACTTCATGCTCTTAACTTTGGCATTGGGGGGGACACAACCTGTAACGTGCTGTGGAGGCTTCAGGATGGAGAGCTAGAGAACATCCGTCCGAAGGTGAGAACACAAGACAGTTGTAAATGCAGACCAACGAGACAATAGGGCTGCACCTAACGATTATCTTTTTCATCCTTTAGAATAGGGATGGGTAATGATATTAAATTATTCGAGTAGTTGAATAGTTTATGCGACTATCGTTTTGTCTTTAAAAAATAATAATATTTTCCTTGTTTTTAAGTAACGCGTAGCTACTGCCAGGAGGTGGCGGAAATGCACCTTAAAGCTGTTTGCCAACCGCCATTAAACAACAACTAAAGAAGAACGCGTTTACATTCCTCATTTACGTCGCACTTTTTATACACCGCTTTCAAGGCGGGAATATTGCGGCATCATTCTGCCTCGCCGTTCTGTGTAAAAGGTACGGAGGCGGAATTGGGGGGGTCATTGTTGTTGAGCCGGCTGCGGAGGCCGTCGCAGAGCCAGAACAATGTCCGTGTAAAAGGGACAGCCGGCATGGCTGATTAAGGGGAGTGACGTTTTGACACGAACCCTCTCTCCTCCACATTCTTATTTCCGAGGTAAGGTCCACATACCTTTCTGACTCGAATCGCTCCCCATTTATTTTCAATTTCTCTTTGTGTGTACGTGCGCGCGCGGGGGGCGGGGTGGGGCTGCCGTGATCTTTGATTCATAATCGAACCGTTTCCAGCGACTATCGAAAAGTATTTTGGCTTGAAATGCCCATCCCTACTTTAGAAGCAGGTAACTGCTAACTAGATGGCTTCTTTTGTGTCAGTGGTTGCGGCGAAATAACCTAACTGGTTGTTTAGTTTTGTGTCAGTGAGGGCGGAGAAATTAACGAGCTGAATCAACTTTTAGTTAATCAGAGCAAGGCTATGCTTGCATGGAATGCTAAGAGTAAAGTGTGGCTGGTAGCCAACTAGATCAATTTACAAAAGTAAGTAGCCAAAGCCATCTTGCCCTCTTCAAAGATGGCGATGGTGTGCTACGTCGGCGCCCACACGCCCCACCCCTACAACACAATGTAAAAAGATGTGGATGGAGCTGATTTGTTGTCTACTGTCTTTTTGCGCTGTCACAGTGGAACTTGATTAGTCAGTTTTCAGTGGTGCCTCAATATCTTTTTCTATGAATGGAGATTTGAGAATACACTAGCTTAATCGGTAACACCTTTTCAGCAATATCAGTATCTTTTTGAAGTAGCCTACTTCTTAAAACCACCTCTATTGAAAGGCTTTTATGTGATGTTCTCTACTTACCCTGCTTTTCTGTTTACTATTTATTTATTTATTTTAATTTATTATTTCATTAAAGCATTCAGTCTAATTTGATCTGATTGTCAAAGCTGTTATAAAGATGCTATATAATAATAATAATATCATCAAAATATTTATTCAGCAATGTTGTACAGTATCCCAGAACATGGCATCAGGAAGCAGAATGTTTTATAATTGATCACCGGTCTAGAGGTTTCGTTACAGAAATGGAAAGAGTGTGATTATTACTCATTTTTCAACAGTTATGTGTGGCTATAGAATCTGACTGGTTGAAATGCATTCTAACTGTGGTGTTATTTCTCATAACGTCACCTAGTTTTTTTTTTTTTTGTATCACTCACCACCACCGTAAACAGCAATGGTGCCTAAGCTTCTTCTGCCAAGAACTAGCCAAGATATATACCTTATATGCTAGTCACTTTTCTTGTTACTTGGTTAGATAGCAACAAGTGCCTTGTAGTGGAACTGCTTTTTTGGTGGAAGTAATAGCATATCGCCATAATATGTTGTCTCGTGTTTCCAAGTTTATTGATCAAATACACAAACAGAGCTGCAGCAATACATGGTAATGAAATGCTTTGTCATGGTGCACTCTTGACTGTGCAGACACAAGATAATATAAATATTTAAAAAATCAAATATACATGGTGGTAAAAAAAGAATAAGATAGAATATAAACGATAAACATTTGAGATAAATAAAGGTTAATGCAAAACAGTCTATTGCTTATTGAACGTCTCTGTGTCCAGGTAGTGGTGCTGTGGGTAGGAACCAACAACCACGAACACACAGCAGTGCAGGTTGCAGGAGGAATTTTTGCTCTTGCTGAGCTGCTAACTACCCGCCTTCCCAAAGCAAAGATAGTTGTATTGGTAAGTGTGGACAATATGTGTGAAAGTTGTTAATTTATTTTATTTGTAAAAAATTCTTTACTTGAGGAAAAATGGGCTTAACTAAGGGTTATCATTGCTAGTATTGCTGATTTAAAGAGTGTCATCCGTGTCAATATTTCTATATATAAAGTATGTATAAAAAAAAGATTTAAGTATCTCTAACTTAAACTTAAAGTTGCAATAATGTTTAAATGAGCATTTATAATCGTTTATTGCCATCTAGTGGCATCTAAAACTTTGCTTAGGTAACCTTTTAAATCGTAAAGAGTTAGCCTAAGCCGTAAAGAGTTATTAAGATGTCCTTCCCCAGGGCCTGTTGCCTCGCGGTGAGCGGCCAAACCCACTGCGGAAGAAGAACGCGGATGTGAATGATTTCCTTCGCTCCTGGCTGCCAAGGTTGGGCCAAGTTCAATTCCTGGATGTGGCAGCCGAGTTTTTACACTCCGGAGAAACCATCAGCGTGCAGGACATGTTTGACTTCCTACACCTGACGCCATCTGGCTACCGCACCGTGGCCAAGCCCCTCAGCGACCTGCTCCTGCAGATACTGGAGGAGACACCGGAGGAGAAAAAGGCCCCGCTTGTCTGAGAGCCTGTGGCAGAGCAGTCCGTTCAGCCAGGGGCATGCCTCACCGACCTCTGTGGGGGAGTGGGGAGACATGCCCCTGGTGTGTGCAGCAGAAAGGGCTCACTCATAGGAGGGGACTGAGATGAGGATATGCCAGAGAGAGAGAGAGAGAGAGAGATTAGCCTCCCTGGTATGGGTGGGCCCACACGAGGGAAGTGTAGCGTCGCGTACACCAATGCATGGGATCAGGTTTGGGTGTGGCAAGAATGAACAGACTCGGGACACTGTGACTGCAGTCGTAGCACTAACACTAGCGCAAGAGGTTTGATCAAGGTCACGTGTTTCTGAAGCACAAGCACAGTATGCTGAGATAGTGGCACACAAATACATTGGCATTGTGAAAGAGATTGTTATATATTATATAGTTCATGGCTAAATGTAGAGTTTGTTTGTGCCACCTATGGCAAATGATTCTTACATTTTAGTGTTAAAATATCTACAGCATATACAGTATGTCCTGAAGTCAGCCCAGTAAAGACCCCAGCCAGCGCTGACAGAATAGTGTATACAGTATTATACATACAAAACAAACTTGTTATGAGTCTCATCAATTAGATAGCATACAGTAGCAACTAAAGTTACTTAAACACATGAGGCGTATATGCGTATATGAGTAAGAACTGAATTTATGAATGGCATAAAAAACATTTGTAACACTAAAATTTATTCCATACACTTTGAATTGAAAGACTAACGCAGTATATTGCCTTTCTTGTTGGCGTTACTGCATCCTATGACGTGATCCCAAAAACGTATTCAATAAATTAGCAACCCTTACAAAAAGGCTGCTTAGCTTTTCCCAATGTCTGTAATCTCTTCCACTGTTCCAGCTGATCCCGTCATAAGAACAATACTAAACTGTACACAATAGTATACAGAATAATGTACCATCTTTAATAATGCTGTTCTAATCATACATGCAAAAAAATACATTGATAATAACTAGTTGTAGTAGGGCTGCACGATTATGACAAATGTGATGGTAAATGTAATTTACTATCAGTAAACTTTCAGTAAATGCAATTCTTTAGCATCTTGCACAAGGATGCTTACAAGTAGGCATCACATGTTGGGGATCAAACCCACAACCTTTCAACCGTACAGTACTGTACATACACAACGAAAACAAATAATATAGTTTGTACATTATTTGATTGCACTTGAAAAATAAAAATGTTATAGAGAGATTCATTCAGACACCGCTCCTAATGTGTATTATTTGTGTTGCGCACACTTATAACATCACTAGCATAACCTTAACTGCTTAACCTTCGCGCACTAATTTCAGTAATGGAGACGTTTCATGATTAGCATATTGCAGTGTCCAAGATTGTAATCTCCCATTAATATACGATCAATCGTGCGGCCCTAGTTTATACACATTGTCTAGCACAGTGCCCATCTCCCTCCACATCGTGGATGCATGGCTATTCATTATTTGATCTTTCCCTCATACCTCTTTCTCCACCAGCTCTCTCTCTCTCGCTCGCTCGCTCTCGCTGTGTTGTGTGTAGGTGACACCAGCCCAATCCTGACCTCTAGCACCTGCTTTCTAGTATATGACATTGTTGTTGAATAATCTAGTGTCATGGTAATGCCACTGACAACACTACGTATTACCTGCATCACATTGAAGCTGTAAACTATGACACGATGTAGAAATGTCTCCAGGCTTATACCTGTGTCCTCTTGGCACAGGTGTGTTGAGACTAGTTAGAGCATCAAACGATCCACTTTGACTACCTTCTGTAGCGCTACACATTTGTGTGCTTTGTTAAAATAGCTGTTACTGTGTGTGTGTGCACGTGCGTGCCTTATGTGTTGTTGTGGGAAGTTGTGTATGACTGTTACTCAATTGTGAGTGTCTAGAAGTGACCCAAGTTGTATATAATATATGTGAAGCCTGACTAGATGACCTTGCAAGAGAAGCTCAGATTGTGAGTCTATATTTGGTGCAATATTTGCGCTGATCTGGCTTGTCATTCCAATAAACAAACTACTACTGTAATTTTAAAGTTGGCCTATTTCATTTTTTGTCATTGTAATTACAAAACAACTTTACAGTTACATAGTATACAAAATGTATATTTTGTTAGTGATCTTTGCAAATCAGAAATTAAACATGATTTTATTCATGATGGAAGTATTGCACAGCTACTGTATATCATGTACATATTGTATTCTCACCAATAGAGGGAACCATTCCATCATTAAAACAGAAATGATGCAGACAAGCAAAGCTTGAATCTGCTTCCTCCTCCCTGGCAAATGAAATCTATCATTAACCCTGTGCTGCCGACGAGCATTGCTAATTATTAGCATTAATTATTATATAATTAGCATTATAAAATGCCAGTGCAGAAAGACCCCAGTAATTTTATGGTCAAGCCAGTTGAGATACCTACTGTAATTTCCTCACTGTTGATGTGCCTTCAATTCATTTTATTTTGGCACCCAAATGTATCTCAAAAACAGTTAAATCTGAGATGTCATATGTGAATATCATCTTAAAAATAGTTTTATACCGCATTACACTACATAACACTCATAATGAAATACTTGCCAATAGTACATTCATTCAGTTCACTCCATAAATAAATAATAAAAAAACTGCCTCTGCTGTTAACAGGGTGTATTGTGGTAAGAACTGTTGGTTCTTGTGGTGGTAGCATTGCCAGAAAAGGATCTGTACTGCCTGATCGGATATAATCTGCAACTAGTAGTGTGTTTTCTGTGGAATATTGCTGTGTTTAAAACATGTGAACAAGCATTTCAACAGAAGTAGGCCTACGACTTGATTTCACTATAACCTACCAAAGGTCATGAGGGACAGAGTTTGCAACACGTTGCCAGCTATGATGAATTCTGTACTGTGTTGCCACGGATACAACATGCATCAGGGTGGTGGCTGGAACCTTGTATCTTATCAGCTTCAACTAAAGCTTATATCAAAGCACGGGACTTGCCAGCTGGGGCAAGTCCCGTGACTAAATATATAATTATATAATTATATATATGTATTCATTATATTAATATACACAATGCATTTTATAATTGTATATAAAACATTTGTAATCATAATAGCTCATTGTGACTATATATAATGTAATAAATTTAAAGGCACACCGAGCAAATTTGAGCAAATTCTACTATATTTCAATGGTCATACTTTAGTGGAGAAGCAGTGTAATGCTGTCTATGTTGGAACAGATTAGAGACTTTTCACATCAATATCTAACGAGTTTAGTATCACTTTCATTGAAGAACCACAGTGTTACCGTAGTATTTTATGCTACTGTGTATTGTTTACCCCAGTGCTTCTGTAAAGCAGTTTCATGGCAGTAGGGAAATGATTCTTAACAAATGTCACAAACTAAACTAAACGATGAACATGATGGCGATGGTCATGTGACAAAATAGGAGGGGTTTGGAGGCAAGCACACAAAATAACCAGGTTTAGTGGTTTGGTTTGCACAATGCTTTGAGGAGAGCAACCAAAATCAAAAGCCACATATTGGCTCAGGTATATTGTAAACTTAACCTTACAATTTAACCTCAATGTTTTACCTATGAATTAAGAATTTGATTTGTCGACAAATGGATAACCTCATAGACAGCCTTATATCATGAACCCTACAGTACCGTATATCCCCAGATCTATTAATACAGCTGCTATTATACATTATGTTGTAACCCTCATATATGCTCTATGGCAGTATAACCATTCATACATCAAGTTTTGTTCTTCGTCTTTATTAATTTTGTGGTCTTGTTTGTTTCTTTTTTTCACAACATCACATTCATTTATATTATCTGCCTATGTATATCTATTATACCTGACATCAAATGCTTTAGCCTAGATCAGGGAGGCCCCCATTCTCACCATAACTCCCTGCTTATTAAAAATCTGCTTAGACTGGATCCCTAAAAGCCTTGCTTTTACCATGCAATTTTCTGCTTCTCCGGGTCGAACTAATGTAGCCTTTAGGCACATGTATGTTTACAGTGCAAAAGCAGAGGTCAGCTGCACTAAGATGATTGTAGGATACGTGTTATTTGTTAGCTACCATTTAGTTGTATTTTTGCAACCAGAGGCCTTAATTACACACAACATGTTCAATAAATACTGTATGTAGGCTGTAACTACTATGTTATAGTAGGCGACAGATGATGAATGTACTGCTGAAGGTGACATGGTCAGTCATGGCTGTGATAAAGAAAGGACTTTGGTACAGATTACGAAGAGCCACCTCAGTGAGAACAGCATGTAAATCTATAGCAGGAGATAAAGACACACTGTCTGCAGTATGCTAGCTTGGTTGACAATAATAGTTCTGAGCTTTAACCTGTCAAAGCTGACCCTTGATCTAGCGCTTCCAGGTAGGTGGCAAAGGGCTGAGGTTCACTTGAATGGTGACACATGCTCATTCTTAGGCCTATAAAAGCCATTCAGCTCAGTGAACCTGTCTCTATCTCACTGAGCAGCAAACCTCAAGGTAAGAATGACCTAACATTGTAACCTTTTAGATTTCAGGTTACAATGTAAACTCTGTTTGTGTCTGGAATTACCCTTGTGGTTGAAACCGTTGTTACAAAAATGTTGTTTTGGTTTTAACCTCGGAGAGTATTTGCATTTTTCTCTACTCCTACCCCTAGAGCTCATAGGCTCACATATTTATTTGGGGATCTGGAATAACGCAATCAAGGAGTGTACCTTTAAATTAGTCTGTTGAAAAGGTGTCACATTTCAAAAGTTGTGACCGTTTATTCATTGTTAATTATTCGTTGACGTTTTTTAATTTCAATATTTTCTCCTCTTTCATTCCCAAGGATTCATCATGAAGTTTGTGGCGTGTGCACTGACCCTTTTGCTGGCTGTCGGTTAGTATTGTTCTGCCATTTATCATAATGTGTGTTGCTGTTGCCCTTTGAGACTGTAAAGGGATTAAGGGCTATATAAATAATCTTGACTTTACTTGGCTGGATCACCATTGGCTCAGCACCCCTCTCTGTTCTTTAACCTGGACCCCATGTAGGCTCTCAGGCCAGGGCTGCCGTGCAGAGCGATGCTCCCTCCCAGCTGGAGGCAATCAGAGACTCCGCCATGGTGTACCTGACCCAGGTGAAGGAAAGTGCTCAAAGGACCCTGGACCACCTGGATGGAACTGAATATGCTGAGTACAAGTAAGGCGTTTATCAGACCCTGATATGACCCTAACAATAACCTCTGACCCTAACCTTACTTTCATGAGACTCTCTGATATCTTCATTTTAATTTTGCTGTCTTATGTTTATGAAAGCTATCATTTGACACTTTACGCACTGTAACCATCCATTTCATTGTCAGAAAATACTGTTACTGTTCAGGTGACAAACTGTATACTTACTTAGGATTTAAGACCTTCTTCAAATACATTTTAATGCAATTGGTTAATCTTCCCTACATTTCTCGTCCGACTTCTGTTCCCCCTCTTGACCCCACTGCTGTCAGGCTGAAGCTGTCTGAAAGCCTTGACAAGCTCCAAGAGTACGCCGAGACTGCGTCCCAGACTCTGACCCCGTACGGAGAGGCCGTCTCAACCCCGCTCCTAGAGGCCACCCAGCAAGTGCGCGAAAGAGTGATGGCCGAGATCGAAGAACTGCGCATTCAGATCGAGCCCAAGCGTGCTGAGCTGCACCAGGCCATTCAGCAGCAAGCTGACGAGTACCGCGCTAAGCTCGAGCCCATCTTCCAGGAGTACATGACCCAGAACCAGGTGAGGATAGATGCCTTGAGGGCCAGGCTGCAGCCTCTGATGGATGAGATGCACAGCAAGATGGAGGCCAGCGTAGAAGAAACCAAGGCCAAGATCTTTCCCATGGTTGAGACTGTCCGCACCAAGATGACCGAGCGTCTGGAGGGTCTGAGGACCATGGCCACCCCCTACGTTGAGGAGTACAAGGAACAGATCAGCAAGGCGGTTGATGATGCCAGGGAGAAGATCGCCCCCCACACCCAGGAGCTGCAGACCAGGCTGGAGCCTTACCTGGAAGATCTGAAGGCCAAGTTTACAACCCTCTATGAAACCATCAGCCAGGCCATCCAGGCTTAAGCTCCTGTGTGCCAACACGCCCCTCCCTCCTCCATTATAGAACAAATAAACTGGCTCCAAACTTCTGTGACCATACAACATCAACAGATATATATGCCAAATGCATGGCATGATAGAAATCTGTTGCACTGTGTATTATCATTCTTTCAGAGATTAAAATGACCAATAAACATTTCCGAAATGCAAATGATACCTCTTATTTATGAATGTAAAATATTTTAATGATTTTGATGATGTTATATATTGAATTATTTTATTTCACACTTATTTAAAAAAATTAAATATGATTATTGTTCCTCCCTTAAAGTAATATAGCTAGTGTGATATTTAATATAGGACTAAGCACAAACACACTGCATTATCAAATATGCATTTGATTGTGACCACATCAACGCAAATGTGTCCATTGAACAACAAATCTTTTATTGATAAAAAAAATCTAAATAGAGACTACAAATTAAAGACATTAATAAAACTATGTACTTGGATGGCAACTAGCAAGGCATGTATAAATACCTGTAGCTCTACCTATAGTTACTGGATGGAGCAAGTTAACAATCCTTTACCACCAAGTATTTGACCTCTCCTCAATGACCAAATATAAAGCCCTGTAGGCCACAATCTCAACAGATATTGATTTACATATGACAGGATATCAACCAATTGGAAAACGAATTTGTGTATTAGAGGACATTCGTGGTTGGATATTCTCCATGTCATTCTTATATCCTATTTAATTTGCATAAAAAGTTCTAAATTCTAGTTTCTTAACATTGTGTGAACCATATAGTCGGCCATACTAAGTAGTAAAGTCTTCTAAATATTAATATGAGACACATGGTCGCTGATTCATACAGACTCAATTTTAGTCTTTCTACTGTCAATCTATTTGCCACTAACTATAAATGCTGTTTTCAAAGTAACGGATCAACAATGAAAAGAAAGGAAAACAAAGGACACCTTATTTGAACTGTTGCCAAGATAACTCCTTTTTTTGACAACTTCCGTTCTGTTAACTGTTACACCCCTTATGGTATTTTCTAGCATGAAACTCTACCCGTTGCTTCACTTCAGTTGATTTTCTGCTTTTGACAGTTGTTTCCTTATTGTCTCTTTCCCGTACCAAATACATCCTTTCCTCCCTTTAATTGTGCTCTTCCTTCTTTTCTTCTCTGTTCCTTGCCTACTTCTTCCATTCCGAACAGCTTAGTCGGCACTAAAGCTAAAATACAGCATAAACAAAAACTTGGCAGAGGAAGAGTGCGATCTCCTCCATTGACCCCCCATCCCTCCCCCTTCCTCTTGTTCCATCCTGCTAGGGAAAATCCAGTTAGACAAGTCCCTCCTTTCTCTCCCTCCCACCCTCGGGTGAGTCCACATTCTTTGTTGCAGCCTGCTCTTATCATGTGTCCCTATCTCCACTTTGTGTGCAGGAAGGCTGCATCCAGCCAGGAGCCGAGGTGTTCTTCTGTCACAGCCATAGCAACACCTCTATTATCAAATGTAATATTTATTTAATGATATGTGTGGTTGCCCAGCTGGCCCTGTTTCTTTTATTGGCTGTTTGTTTCTATCTTGCATTCTTGTTTGTTTCTATTTGAAAAGCCTTGCAGGCCGGTGTTATCAGTACATTTCCACTAAGCCTATCTGAGCACGTTTCTGGTTTTATTGTGACACGACAAGAGGCCTCTTTCGCATGAAGTTGAACTTTATTTCCAAATAATCATTATACGTGTATAAAAATGTTTCTTTAGTGAGATGTCTGGAGATATCCCAATCAGAAATTATGGGATTGACAGCAGCTATTCATTGTAAAAAAAAAACCTGTACTTCATCATTCCTTGGTTAAGTTACCTTAACTGCCTAACATATGTCTTATGTCCAGCTAAAATAGAATGTCATTATTATGTCATTATTAAGATATAGTTGAATGGGTAGCTGTTAAGATGTCTAAGGCTTTATAATAACCTAACCAAGTTCAGTTGAATGGCGAATCATTTTTTACAGTGTTAAGCTTCTTTATGACATAGAGCTTTGCACGTGTGCTATGTGTGTGTTTGCGTGTGAAGGGCATTTTGTATTTGTCCTGAAATGTATTGACATATGTTTTCCTCTGTCCCTGGGTCCAGTCTATAGTCTTAAAAAACGTTCAGGTCACGGAGGGTTCTCCCCGTCATCAGTAACTGGTCTGTGAAATGCAGAGAGGGCATAGTGTCTCAGGTTTTAGATTAGGGTAAGGGGGTGGGGGGTTCTGGTGGATCTCAAGGGTTGTTGTTGATGATCTGCCTGGGCCGACCGTAGCCCGTCATGCCAGCCTGAGACGCTCCCTTATTAGTTCCCATCTGGAGGCCGATGACACTCTGTCCTTCTTTCAGCTGGTCCTCTGTGAATTCCCTCCTGTTCTCTTGGGCTTTTCTGCTCACAAAAGACATGTTTATCAGTCCAAACTGCTGTTTCACAACAGTTGAATGAAGCCTTCTTTTGTTTTAGGAGAGACAACGAACCCATGTGAGCTTAGTTACAAAACAGTGAAAAAGGAATGCTTAAAAAAACTCACTTATGGAACCAGTTGGGGTCTCCGCGATAATTCCCGTCGTTCTTTGTGACGGCCATACTCCCCAAAGCCATCAAGGTCCTCTGGACAGCAGCCAAGTCCTTCCCTATAGACAGACATTATTTTCACTTTTACCGGGCGCACACCCAACTACATAGCCACAGTGAGTTCAAATACTGACTACAGCTGGATAATAGCCCAGTTCAAACCAGCAGTTATTTCCTGTCTCATATCAAGGCCGATCTGTGTTAGCTGGGAAATATTTAACACTACACTCAGCTTCGGTGCCGTAATACAGAGAGGTCTGCTGTGTGTCTCACCCTCCCAAAGGTCAACTGTCTGGAATATGTCCGTTTTGTTGACTCCATACTTCTCAGCGGCGTGGAGAAACTGAGAGACTTGCTCCATCTGCTTAAATGCCATGGAGGAGCTCTGGATCTTTTTGATGGGCTTGCTGGCACCACAGAGGCTGTTGATGAGCTCACACAGAACCTGCAGGCAAAGAAGAGAGAGGGTCAGGCTCAGGCGGGCGTGCAGATAAAGCAACAGGCCTCATATTACTGTAATGTTAAATCGCTATTCCTGTTAGAATTGCTCTTCCCATGCCCCAGTGAATATATCAGCCTCAAGGAACCCAGGGAACCCAAGGAACAGCAAAACATGAAAGGTTCTTCTGCAACTACAATGAAAGTAGGTTTGAATGAGGTAAAAAGGTCTGCTGAAAAGCCAGGAAAAGAATACGACATTTAGAGTGCAGTTATGTTTCACGAGTGGCTGCCAACTTGCTAAGGTAGTTGCCAGGTAACTGTACATGTCAAGAAATCTAACACAGATGAAATCCTACACGTTGTTTCTACATTTAGAAGAATTGACAAACTTTTGTAATTTCTTTGATTATTATTTAAATGTGTGGTTAGTGGAAACATGAGCGCATGTGGCTTGGGAAACAATGTCAACACCCATTGTCCAATTGTAATAATGCGTTCACACTAATCTGAACAACAGGCCGTTGTTTTAAATTCCCCAGAGACGTTCTACTTACACATCCATCCTTGAGCCAGTTCTGGAAGCCCGTCTTTCCTTCCCCGGGACGGCCTACTCCCGAACCACACTGGGCCATGATCCACTCCACCAGCCGCTCCTCCAGGTCCTGGTCATATTTCTTATCAATCTTACTCTGTACTTCACGGCTCAGACCGTACGCTGGACCTTTGTTTGCCATGGTAGATCCTGTTGGACAAACTACTTAGTAATCTCTAATTCTTGGTAATCAGTAAGTGTCAAAATTCATTATGGATATTTAATGGACATAATAACATTCACATTCATATTCTTGCCCTGCCCCGCCAACACCCACAATACTGGCCTGCAGTCAAGACAAATAGTCTGTGTGTGTGTTTCTGACAACCTGAGAGAGAGAGAGAGAGAGAGAGAGAGAGAAAGAGTGTGTGTGTGTGTGTGTGTCCCTTTTTCAGGAGGACATTAGGTTCTTCTTAACGTCAACTGATATGCTAGGCTTGTATTTGTAGTACTTTGGAGTGGTTTAGCATAACTCTTTTATTAATAAACGTTGAACTTCCTGTCTCTGTTCGCCGGGGGGGGGGGGGGGGGGGGGGGGGGGGGGGGGGGGGGGGGGGGGGGGGGGGGGG
>JAODLI010040075.1:0-18029 GCA_027575585.1 Percopsis omiscomaycus | reverse complement strand
TTTATTTGGCAGTAATTGCTAAATATTCCCCCAAAGCTTATGTAACGGCATTATTTTGGTGTTGAAGTGTGACAGTTGCTTGTGGATCATACTGTTTACACCCCCCCCCCCCCCCCCCCACCCTTGCTCTCACCATCCTACACTCAACACTCTTAACAGATGGAGATTGGGGGTAGTTCAGGGTGTGAGCGGCCAGATCAGGGGGAGTCAAACAAGATAGTTTGAATAACACTGCAGGGGATAAAACCACTGCGTCGTTTGGCTGACGAGCTGGAATAAATCAAGGAAAAAACGGTGTTGTTAGCCTTGAACATTCCAAAATAAGTGCAATTCTGACAATCAGTCAGTAGCACACGTTTAGTTGACTTCTCAAGCTCACAGAGACAAGATGCAAAACACGTCCCTGAAGGGTGCGATAGCTGATTTCAGTCATCTTGGCGGCCCACTTGTTTGTTGCACTTATAGTGCACTTGTCTCTCAAAATCCACTCTATTAACATGTGTTTCGAGGTGAAACAGGGACTTTTCTAATCGTCTTTCTGCTGTCGCACACAGATTTTCTCATGCCACTGAATGTACAACAGTTGGTTTATTTACGTCTACCATAGGTTATTGCAACTCGCTTGCTCATCTGCTAGATGAATAACATTTAAAATAAAGTACATTTCATTGTCCTCCATTAATATTTTTATCTCAGTAATTATATACATCATCCAGATGATTTATAAAACTTTAGTCGGATACATTGCCTCACATCCTTCCTAACTTGGAAGGACATTTTCATAATTTAGGTCAACTTTATTGATTAAGTGCTTTTAGAGACACAAAACCAAAAGTATGTGATTTGGGGTTTAAAAAACAACAAAACATTTGAGATTTTATGATGCGCATTTGTGTTCCGTACAATTCTTTCTTAAAAAGACCATTTATATGTGAAGGGCATTCACTATTATGTCTAATGTAATGCAATAACCTGTGACAAGGAGAGCGGAAAAAACAATCTCAGCAATCAATACTAATCATATGCAACTGTCTAAAGAGAGTGCTGCAGTAGCCGAATCAATCATAAAGCGCTTGGGTCTTCCACTGTAAGAGGAAGAATCAAATTAGGCCCTAATGTTTATAAATGGCAGACACAGGGTACAACCTATTTACCAGTGATAATTTCTTATGAGTCATTAATTTGTCATGAGGGACACTGCTGCGAGCACGGAAGACCGCTTAAGAGAAATGGGTGGAACCCCCATTGTGCCCTTACCACTGACATATGCACTCCCACTGAGACAGATGAACAGAACTTGTATGCGTGCACGCACACACACACGCTCCATAGGATGTAGGTGCTGAGTAAAAAATCAATTTTGTAGACTTATAGATATTCTTAATAGATATTCTATTAAGAGTAAACATAACATTCCTACATAGTAATTTTGTAGTCTGTGAAAGCAAACTTTTTAAAACTGTGGATTTTATCCAAGGTTTTAGAAAATTTGTTCTTCTACGAACGCAGGTAACATCTAGGCTATAAGCGTCCCCCCCCTATTTTAGAGCATATTTCCCTGAGCTCAGCTCCAGATCTGATCGATAAACAGTATTGACCTTATTTTTGAATGCAAAAGCCTAAAGCATTTGATTTGTGTATGGACTTCCTTAGATATACAGTATATGAATATTACACATGAATAAGACACACAAACAGCAAGTCTGTACCATGTGTGAAAAATATAGGAGTGGAAGGTGGACATATTTTACAATGTTATAACTCCTTTACTCAACTGGAAATTAGGTCATTTAACAGTTGCTTTAATCCACAGCTGTACAATTTGAGAAAAGTAATATACATTTTAAACAACTTTAAAACTAAAACCTATTCATATATCTCACACCTTTGACCATTTAATGAAAATGAGCATCTTGTGTACATTTTGTAACACAATGAATTTCAATAAACAGAAATCTGCATATGAATGCAGGAATCTGTAGGCAATGGGACAAGATTTTGCGATCGGAAGCGTTCTGGTATCTGTTTGTAGTCCAAGTATTGACCAATCACATTTGAGCGGGCTTTGGTTGCATGCAGGTAGTCTGTGTGGAGAGCAAAAGAACACATTGGCCGAAATGCAATCTCGGAAAACAACGTTTTAGCGTCTGACGATGATTTAGCTTTTAAGTAATTTTTTTAAATGTATCTGCATTCATATGCAATTATCTGTTTATAGACAGTAGCCGAAATGCCATGAGTTGGCGATTCTCCAGGGACCGTATGTAACTCATGTAAAGAGCTTCTAATACAGTACAGCAATCTCAGAACCCATCGGCTATCAGTCTGACATACTTGTGAAACAATCTGGTCGCAGACGTCATCTCTCAACTCAAACTCTATTCTCGCGTCTCAAGTTGCTAGTCGGACTATAAACAATGACTGGCACACGGAAGAGGAAGACTTGTCCCGGATATCTGGTATTATCCGTTATCCGGATAACCGCTCGCTACACCAGAAAACAACACAGAAATATTGACCCATGCCCACCTCAGGCCGATTGCCGATGGGTTCTGAGATTGTGCCACAATAGGTAATTGCATTTGGATTCATTTGCTGTATAAAAAGAGTAGTATTCACGAGGTGTGAATCCAAAAATGGCATTTGCCTTGTGGAAGTGAATGACTTCTACACTTGTCCCCTCTGTGTCCTGAAGCTGAGATTATTGCCTCCAAAAAGCCTTTGCAGCAGACTAATACAAAGATCATTTATAATTAAAGGTTCACTCTTTGCCTGGGTAGTAGCACCCCCAGTATTCATTTGTACACATAGAACGTGGGGCACTGTAATATACAGAGCTGATCAAAGATGACTGATGGGGCTGTGTCGTACAGCAGGCCCTTCAAAAGGGAGCAGGTGGTTGTACTTGGGTGTGATGGTGACCTGAACAGACACGGTGTATGGGTCACGGAACACCATGCGGTGGAGGGCACACTCGCCCCCTTGACTATCATCCAGAGAAAGATCTGCGTTTGTGCTCACATCAACCTGGCCCGAGCCATCCTCTGGGTACAGCTTATCACCTCCAGAGAACAGGCAGAGAAGAGAGCGAAGACGTTAGCGTCCCTACTAATGTTGTTTCAAAACGATCAAATTCTAGATTTGTAAACAGCCTTCTTCAAGGCTTAATAGTGGGCCTGAACAAACTCAGTACATACTATAAGGATGTAAGCAGCTCAACAGTTATCTGAACTAGCATTCATGTTTAATATGATTGACTTGACAGTTCATATGAAATGACACTTGTGCTGCAGCTCAAGTCGATACCTGCAGGGACTAATGCTTTACAAAGTGAAAGGTTAGTGTGTATTTATTGGCCACAGGAGGCAGAGTGGTGAAACCACTGGTTTCTGTTGCACTTAGGGCTGCACAATTAAATCGTTACAATTATAGCCAGTGCAAATAAGCTAATCACAAAAAGCCTCAATTACAGCAATTAGTACATGAGGTCTAAGAACATTAGCGCACAAAGTGCTAGTCACTTAGTCTGCGCTACAAATAACCATTAGCTGTGTCAACTGAAAGCATCTTCTTCTAAAAATGTTGCAGAGTGATAAAATAATTTAGCAACACAATTCAACAGTTTATTTGTTTTGGTAGTGAATGTGCACCACAGAATAATGATTTAACTGGAATTATATTAGTTAATAACAATCACAATATCGAGGAAAATATTTGCCATTATTTTTGTCATAACGGTGCAGCCCTAGTTCCATTCACACACATATGGGCTATGTGCATGTACAGTATAGGAGCATGTTAATTAATAACAATTAGGTCATGCAGCAGACGCTTTTAGGGTCTCGACATCTTGCTCAAGGACCCCTACAGGCAGGCCGGGCTCGTTGGGGATTGAACCCACGAGCTTTCTGGTGGGAGTCGACCACCCTCACCACTAGACGGGTGCCCGTACCACTCTCACACAGTATGCATGTGCATGTGAGGTAGTGCATTTAAGCCTGCACTTTGTCCAATCGCGTGCTTTCACGTGCACCCCATTTAAGGGCAGTTTGACTTGTGTTGCAAGTAGTTCCTCACAAACAGTGCGTGGAGACAACACTAACTTTGTTCAGCTATTACACATGTACACATTACATGAAGAAATAGGGAGGTTATAAAATATGTAGTTTGTAATCATGTAATGATACTGACGCCACTTTGAAGGGAACATGCCACATTTTGTCCAAATGTGTATATAGCGCCCCCCCCCCCAAAAGGCGCCCCGATTTGCTACTGCAACTTGATTTGCTTTGTTTGAAAACAGTTTGAAAACTGTGTGGGTGGGGTTGGGGGAATTTCAGGGAGGGCGGGGAGCGAGCTGTGGGTGATCTAGACTAAATGCCTGTGCTCTGGGGTGCCACAGTCACGCGCTGAGTGTTCAGGTGAGGGAGGGGTTGGTCGGACACAAAATAATCCCCAATTGTCCCTTTAATGTTCACATGTGCCACAACCTCCACTAAATGGCACTGGTTGACATCCAGATAACAAAATGTGACACCAGTACCTCGATCACAAAGTGTTGACACATTGATTTAAATGGCGGTCGGCACCTGGCAGCAGCGACACGTAGCGGTTATTCATGACCAAGCGCGCAGGCAGCCACTGTTCACAACCCTCGGCAGCACGGCGGCTGGCAAAGCTGTGGAGGTCGGTCAGCGTAGGGCAGCGGCACATGCGGCTAAGGTCATAGAACTGTGGCGGAGCAATCCACAACTCCCGCTCCTGATAGCGGTGGAGAATCTCTGTGGGTGTTGACCACTGAAACGCACACAGAAAAAAAAATGTTTTTTAATTGTGCGTGTGAGAAGCACAATATTTTATATTTCATGGTGAAATGGACACATAGCAAAGATAATGGCTCAAATAAATATCCAATTTAATTAACATCCTTGATCTTCTTCGGGCCATGCTATAGAACGAATGCTCTTCTTCACCATCTTTTGCGTCAGGTTATTAGCCGTCAGATGATCCATTTGCTGCATCTTTAAATGTCATAAACAAACACATTTAATTCAGTCAACACAACCAGCGAATCACCTTAAAGTGCACAATTTCCTTTTCATCCTGAAGGGTATTTGGAATCTCCTGCAAGCAGCAAAGGAAAAAAGCGGTGTCGTACCTTCTTTCCTTGGGATAGACGCCTACGGGAGTCAGCCAGTTACCCCACTCATGCAAAGCCCAGATATTGGGCAACAGTTCCAACTGTTTGCACATTTTGAGGAAGTTAAAGGGGTTTTTGTTAACAAGGGCTCTCCATTTGTTGAGTTCTTTCTCATCGCGCAATTCATTTACTTTTGACAGGCGTGGCGGTAAAGTTATCTGACTGCTATCGCGCTCGTTTTCGACACTTTTTATCAAGCTGTTCTCTTTGGTTTTAGGTACAACCAGAAGGACACCAGATTCCTCAAAGGTCTCCCTCAAGGCACAGATGCGGAATGCCACCTCCCCTGGTATAGGTGAACCCAGTTTCTCTCGGTCAGTGGCAAAGATGGGAGGTCTTGACTTGGCCGGCTGTTTGACGTATCCCAAGCCAAAGTTTGGTTTGTTCCCAAAAGCTTTGAAAATGTCCAGCCATTCACTCGAGAAATCTGAAGAGTCTATTAAACCGCCCGGGAATACATATGCATTTGGCATGAATCCACTTTTACTGCTTCGTTTGAGTAACAAAACGTCGTAATCAAATGCGGATTCGTGGGGCCAATTGGACTGTGTAATATTATGATTTTGGTTCCTGGAGAAACTGTCCACTGCGCTTCCCTGCCTTGCGCCTGCAGCTAATATTAGAGTCGCCGCCTCTTTCCAGTGCTTCAGAGCTGTGTTCATGTTGGTAGATTATTAACTTATTTCCATCTAATTATCGTAAAAACGACAATTTACACAACAGCAGTCGGTTGGTACGCGTTTGTGATGGTAAAGGTCACGTGACGTCGATTTCCTCATGGAGTGTAACACCTCCCAAGTCGCGCTCCTACCGCCACCTGGAGTTTTGGCTGAATGACACAATAAAGAAGAATCGATTTTGGCAATTTGCTGATTTATTTTCTATCTAGATAATGCATATGTTGATTAAACAAGAAGTACATTCCGTTTATACATTAATGGAAGCTAATATTTTTTGATGTAGTGTACGTTACACACACAAAATACCTGACAATTAGATCATTTAAAAGATGCTTTTATCCAAAGAAACTTACAGCGAGTGTAATAACAAGTATTAAGGAGTAGGCATCGTGCTCAAGGATGCTTAGAGATAGGCTGCCCATTTTTTGGGATCAAACCCACGGCCTCTCGGGTGGGAGTCGCCCTGTCCTGCAATATTATTAGTTATTATTATTTGTTTAGTCTCTAAATGAGTCCTGCAATATTATTAGTTATTATTATTTGTTTTGTCTCTAAATGACAGGAGGAGTGTAGTTTTGGAGGAGTTTTCAGCTCCGCGGCCCAGTTTCTGCTCAATCCGCCCCCTTGTGGCCATTGAAGTGAACAGGCGCTTTCAACGGTCTCCCTCAAGGCACAGATGCAGAATACCAAGAAAAAAGGAGAAAAAAACTCATATTATGGATCGACCTCCCTTAAGTCACTTCATCTGCTGGACATTCTATTTGCAGCAAAATATTTAATTACCTTTTCATGATGTGTTTTATGTATATTATAATAGGAGAATCATCATTGTAATAAAATGATCTTATATTGTAATTCCTGAGAGTTTCTCTTTTTGGAAATAAAAGGTATCTGCAGAAAATGGATGACGTGACGTCTTCAAAGACCACTGCCTTGTCCTGAAATATTCAAATTATTTCTGCACAAAAATGCCCTCAGAGTAGGAGTTTAAGACAAGTTCACAGAGGCTTTGGATCTGACTCTTATTGTTATTAGTTTTTTTCTTCTTCTTCTGGGTTACTGGGTTCATACACGTCTCATGATTGTGTTAGTAGATTACCAAGAGACCAGACTGGGTTTACAGTAATAGCTGTAAAAGCTTGTATAAGGTGCCTTTAAGACATGTTTTATGAACTATTGTCTGACAATTTGCTCAAGAATTGACTGCAATGAAACTCCACTGACTAGATATTGTTTAAGTTTCAAAAGCAATGTTTTGAGATACGTTGTTAATAATGTTGTGTAACATTTACCTTTTCACATTTGCATGTGTTGCTCGGTTTGTGAGGCTTCTGACAGGTTAGGCCTGTACAACTCAGGATGTCTCAATAAAATATTAATAATAATAATATTGAAATAAATCATCAAAGCAATTACAGTGTGTGATGAATTGCTTCTATTGTTCTATGGAAACACAAAAAAATGTGCTTATGCTTATAACTGGAAGTCAGAATGAGCTAATGAGCACACAAACATGTATTGTCGGCTGTGGACATTTAATGTGAAACATTTCATTATGGTATAAATTAATGAGTGGACTGCATGTTCAGTGGCTAAGCAAACACGGCACCAAACTGTTATTATACCGCTACTACTCATGAGTGTAAAGCCATGTGTATTAAGTCTGAAAATGACTATGAAATGAAACACCTTTTTTCTTTCCCAATCTTCTAAAAAAGCTGAGTCATACACCAATCTCCCCTGCTACTCTCTCATGTAGACAAGTGGATAATGCATCGTCTGTGAGCTCAAGTGAACCTTACATTACCCTAAAATACAAGCTCTCGGAGGCATGGATCAACATCTTAATCCAAGCCATAACTGAAGCATGACTTTGCCAGACATCCAGGAATTCCGAAATGAAATGGACACAGCTCTACTCCTGTGTAAGACTTTGGCATCCTCAAGTTTAACGAATCTGCATTCAGCCCCTTGGTGGTGGAATTACTTGAATTATCCTACTAAACTGGAATATTTGACATTTGTTTCCATTTATAGTTGGCTTTGAGCACACTTTGAACGTAACTAATGACGACCACACAACATGCACAGTCACGCCAAAATACTACAAAGTACATCTACAACACACACACACACCCACACACACACACACACACACACACACACACACACACACACACACACACACACACACACACACAGGGTGTCATATGTCTCTGTCAAAGAGGTATTGTGAGTAAACCAGGCAGCTACAGTAGGCTCAGGGAGGAGGACATCTTTTTAAAAGAGGTTTTTGTCTTAAATTAGAGGTCCAAAATGTAAATATATAGTCAAGTCAAGATTTGGTTGATCTTGAAGTGTGAGTGAAACACTAAAAAATAGTATGATACATAAAAAGTTAAAAACACGTTCTTAACTATTTTTAAAGCCCTTCAATAGAACAAGAGCAAGATACAGTACCCACAGAGGTGTACATTACACCTGCCTTTCACAAGTCAACTGCGTATCTCCCCCTTCCGGCTGTAAGCGGTGTATTTAATTTGTGTCTCGGTAGTTAAGAATATCTCACACACACACACGCACACTCTCTCTCTCTCTCTCTCTCTCTCTCTCTCTCTCTCTCTCTCTCTCTCTCTCTCTCTCTCTCTCTCTCTCTCTCCTGTACTGACTCTAACACCCCCACCTCTCTCTATTCCAAGGCTATGCAACTTATCCAATAGGAGGCAAGAGCCTCCCACCACAGGAGTGGTCTTTTAGGGACAGGGGGCCAGGAGCTCGAGGACAGGTTGAGATCCAAGGCAACAAAGAGATTGCCATTAACATCAAGGACTCCTGCTGTCGAACATTTACATTGGGTTAGTATCTGTTGTGATTTCTTACTATAATGGGTGATTGTGAAGGATCTTAGAGCAACAGAGGGGGATCTAAAGGTGTTGCAGGTATGCTGTGTAAGTAAGCAGGTTTCTGTGCATCTGCATAAATCTGTCTACATTTTATGTTTGTATAGAGAACATAAAGTAGTGTTGATTATTTTAGCAGAGGACTGGTGACTATAATGTAGTTTCTATTAAGACATTGACTGAAACAATTGTATAGCTACGTAGAGTTTTCTGAGGAGTAATAGAGGATAAGTAATGAATAAGTAACAGTACTTACAGTAGAAGAATAAACAGATTTTTGCCCATTTATCTTCCTCAAGTGTCTCTTTGCTGGCACTGGACTGCTTCCACATCTCATGTCTGTGAACAAGTAAACATTATCACACAAGTTCACAAAACTTACAGTATGTCTGAGTTGTTGAGTGCTGTAGTCTACCTTTTTAAAACCTAGGAGTGTCTCTCGTCACTGATTTTATGAGGCAGATTATAGGCGCCATATTGGCACCAAATATATTAGATAAGAGTTTTTAATCTGTAGATTTTTATCATAAAGGTAATTTTACACATGGAAAGTCATTTAAACACAGCTTGTGTTTAAATCTCCAATCTATAACGTTCATGAAATGCAATAAATCACGTACAGACACGGATCTCTGTTTTGTCAGAAGTAGTGAAAACGGGGAGGAATGCAGGCAATTGTATTTGCGTTAGACTCACGGCCAACCTCTACCATTGTCTATTCATTAAAAGCCTGCTCCTCTTTCAGCACCGCGGCCCAGGTGCTCAGGCTGATCAAGGCTGCCATGAACGAGCAGTAGACTGAATCAGTAGTGTTTGAGTGTACAGTGATTGAGTGTTCAGCGATAAAAAGCAGCAAAACGGATTCATTATGTGAAGAAGTTTGAGATTGTTGCTTTAGATTGTTGGTCAAAATGCAAAAGAAAACTTTTATCAATGATACAACACAATAATAATGGGGTTTGCTTTTTTCTGTTCGAAGGCAACATGTATGTTTCGTTTTTTGTATTCTTCTGCATGTGTTTGTGTATTATTTTACGTGTGTGTGTGTGTGTTTGCAGGGAGCAATAGATGAGAGCAGCGCCATGAAAAGGAAGGACACTCTAAATGGCAGCATCAAGTCTTCCCAGGCAGCAGAAGACATGCCTACTAAAGCCACTGTTCTTCAGAAAGATGTGAGTGACGTGGAGATTCCTTCTGGGTCGCCTCGCCACCCTCACCCCCTCAAAAGGGAATGCTAGATGTTTTATAGGATGTGAAATATGTCATTATTTAGTTATTTTGTTAGTTACTATAATATTTGTACTACTCATTGCAATATTTAAATTTTAGTTTTAGATTTATCATCTTAAATACAAATGTTTTATCTACATATGGATATATCTTTAACCTTTATTAAGCCAGGTTAGTCCCATTGAGATAAGAAAAGTCTGTTTATCTCAGCTAGGGTGGCTAGCCGAGATAAAGATTATAGAGAATGCCGTGTGCTGAAGAACCGGAGATGAACCTCACTATGATACACAGTATCTACTATTTCAGCAATGAACATATAAAGCACGTCATCATAATCCAGTAAAGGAACAGTAGCTGGCGGGTCTTTTTCTAGAGAGCAGGACTAGCCTGTAAAAGAAACCTAAATCTAAAAAGTTCTTTCAACGTTCAATGTGAGATTTAAAAGCCAGATGTTTGTGAAGGATGAAACCGAGATACTTAGAAGAAGTTACTCGTTCAATTGAAATACACAGTGCAGAGGTCCCATCATGGTGTGTAACAGGCATCTTCCTTCTATTTGTGATCATCTGGGATCACGAGTCAAACAAAGTGTGAATGTCTATCTATCTAACAGGACTGCAGGCAGGTTCCTGAGAAAGAGTCTTACAGGATGTTCACACCGGATCCACATGGGCTCTTATGATCCTCACCCCTCCCCAAAACAAGGAGCATTAGGAGGCTCAGTGTCAGGCAGTACCGCCGCACCTGTCACTACATATCAAGTCCACACACACCAACTCTGTAGTGGGTGCTGTTAACTGTCTCCTGGTGTGATCTTGTATGTGTCTCTCCATGTACAGTATGTGTGCATGCACAGAGTAATTTTGTGATCACCATTCCTGGATAAACAGTGTTCAAAGCAGAGAACATATATTTTAATCACTTACCAAACACTATAGATAGTTGACGTGTTGGGTTCAAGGACTAGACTAGGAAAGTGCACGTTTTCTCTGAATGTATACTGTTGAATTGTTCCCTGGTCACTAAGTGACTAAAATATTAACTGGTAAACCAAAGACTTGACAAGGCAGTTAACAATGAAGGAATTTGGGGTCAATGTGGTAATGGTGAGTCTATCGCAACATGAACTCAGCTTCCGGCTGTATTTCAGCACAAGAACGTAACAAAATGTGTTACGTAGTAGAAGCAGATTCTCCAACATTATTTGTCTTACAGCAGTCAATATGTAACAACCAGTTGAGTTGCTTCACTTCTGTCTCCACCCACTGAAACACGATGACTGTGAGGAGGAGTGTTTGAAACTGGCGTTACAAAAATGTTTTTGCCCGCTCCCTGTTCTCTGTAAATGCATTGTAAATGCCAACCCACCAGTGTTCCTGTGAACTTGTAAACCATTAATTGACATGCAGGAGGTACAAACTCTTCCTTTGCGCTTTTCTGATTGTGTTGAAGGGTGAGCCTCAAACTCATTGCACTGCTACTAGATTGGTCAATGAGACTCCCATCACAAGATGTTTTGGAGAAGTGTAGCTTTTAATTTGTCACACTGTCTGTTACATTCCAGGACATGACATTTTTTTTGTATCACTTACTTTACCACCGCTTATCATTTAGGGGCATCCTGTTCATAGTACATTAACAAGACAAATAATTGAGTTAAACTGTAACCTTCATTCTGCTAGTGATACAGTGGAGGGTTACAATGTTGTTATCCATTCATTGGTCAGAACAACAATTTTGATAGCATTAGCATTTCCAAGACTTATGAATGTACAGTACAGCACATAATACAAGTCCAAATGATGTTCAGAATGTGGGTTGCAGAATTGAAATCATTAGTTTGTCAAGAATCAGTTTCTGCTGATACTTTGCCTCATAAATTAGCTAGTTTTTCAGAGGTTTAATGTAATAGCTGTCTAAATGTATACCGGAAGGAGGGTTTGAGTTCAGGTCATTTCATCTTCATCTCCCTGCAAGGAAGCATGGGAAAGGCATGAACTGTTGGAGTTTAAAACCAGAACTTTTTCTAATGCTGGCTTTAACCACAAGGGCACGAAATGAGGAGTGTACCTCTAATCTCATCTAAATCTAATCTATTAACTAATACTGAATGCATATGTGTGCTTTTGTGTGTAGGTGGGTCTGGTTAGCGGTGTTTCCCTGATTGTGGGGACTATGATTGGCTCGGGGATATTCATTTCTCCCAAGGCTGTGCTGCAGTACACAGGAGCTGTGGGCCCCTGCCTGCTTGTCTGGGCTGCCTGCGGTGTGCTGTCCACTCTGGGTGAGAAGCACAACACTAAGATAAAGGCCTGTAGATCTACAATTACGTCATTTAGCGGACACTTTTATCCACTACACTATCCTGCCCCACTATCTACACATACACATTAAACACCAACTACCCTTAGCGTATAGGGTTTTAAATGACATGAGTTAATGCAAAAATATTTTATATTTCCAAAACAGTATGTAAGCATCTGTAAAACCCCTCACAAAAATACACATTACCTCTAGATACACATTAGTTTCCTTCAGCTAAGTACATTTCTGAAAACAAGTTATGTTGTTGTAGGCTACCTCTGCAATGCATGACATAATGCTATGCTCTCATTAATAATATCCTAATGACATTTTTTGATTGGCACTAAAACTAGTTTAATAGGCTCCTGGGCTGTTTTTTTTTAACTTAATAATCAAGGTTAGTAACAACTGGAGTGCCTGTCCCTCCCGGTTGAGCTCGCCGGTGTACTAGGCCACTTAGTTGGCTGTCCACTTCCCCAGCGCACCTCCCTACACACCTGTCACCAATGCCCTCATCAACCCTCTTTAAGCGGCTATACAAGCGGGAGGGTGGATGAGGGGAATTGTCGGTCTAAATAGATGCGGGAGCTGATGGTTAATCGCCTGCAGCTGTTGCCACACTCCAACACACCTCCCAGGTGTGTTGGGAGGTGTGTGGAGGGGGAGAGGGGGAGAGGGGGAGAGACCGTGGGCTAGGAAGGTGGGGCAGTGACAGATGACGTGACAGGGTGAAAGGTGGCACATAAACTCAAGTCGATCTTTGAGTTTTCTGTCCTGCCTCAGAAAATGTACATGTAATCTGTAGAGGTTTTATTACTACTGCAAGTTATTGTCAAGTCAATATACCCGTTGATAACGTGATAATGGCTATATTGGCATACTAAACCTTTAACTAACTGGCTTCAGCCATGCTCAGTCACATTACAGTAAGAGGTTTTGTAGGAGTGAGAATGCTAAGAATTTCCCACTGTAATCCTGGGTGTTGTTTTTCTCTTTAACATACTTGGTTAGTGTGTTAACCCCCCCACCCACCCAGTATCACAAATAGGGGATTCAGAGTCACTTTTATTTAGAAAGCAACAAAACTTTCAACACAACAGGTGTGTCCCAAAATGTTTCAGAATTAATGAAAGCCAAAATACATATCAAGCAAGATAGGTATTACACCTAATGAAATGACACCTTTTGTTGTGTAATTTCATTTGAATGTGTGTGTCTCAGTGATTGTGTCCTGAACTTCTGCAGGGAAAGGTAAATGAATTATGCAGAAATTCTCTGACTCATTTTCTCTGTATGTGTCTCTCCTGCTGTCTCCGTCTCTGTTTGTGTGGCTACAAAGGGGCCCTGTGCTACGCTGAGCTTGGCACCATGATCACCAAATCAGGGGGAGAGTATCCGTATCTAATGGAGGCCTTTGGGCCCATTATAGCCTATCTTTACTCCTGGACCACTGCCATTGTTCTCAAGCCGTCCTCCCTCGCCATAATATCCCTCAGCTTTGCAGAATATGCCTCCGCACCGTTCTACCCAGGCTGCACTCAACCCAACGTTGTGGTCAAATGCCTCGCAGCTGCAGCTATAGGTGAGATAGGAAAGTCGTGGTAACACTTTATTTGAAGGGGCAAGACTGAAATGGCACATGACACATGACACATGACACCCGTTGTGAGCATGAAGGAGTCTTTATGAATGTTTATGACTGTCATTAAGTGTCATTCTGTAAATTAACATCAAGTTTAATGTCAAGTTGACATTGTTTGGGATGTCTTTGTTATGACAACTTGACATTTACCAAGATGACATAACCTGTTTTGAACATGCCATGGTAGGCCAAATTATCAAACTTAAAGGAGCTATTTAGCTTTATGTGTTAACATTAAACTGTCATATGTGTTTGGTTTTGACATATACGAAAGAATAGTATATTTTAGTGTCATATAATTTAAGTATACCAAATATCCCAAAAGTTTACTTTTACTTTTTGTACTTGCAGTAATTTAAAGTATGTTAAACATATACTTATATATAAAACTTGTCATAAAAAGTTGTCATTATGTTGAACCTATATGTACTAAAAATAAGTATACTAATTTTGCTATACTTTTAGTGGTATTACAGTATTGCATACTTTAACATAAGTACAGTATACTTTATTTTAAGTTTATTGTTGTTGTAAGTTGCATACTTTAAAAAAGGGTATTACTTTCAAGTCTTAGAAAGCACACTAGCGTACTTAAATTCCACTTATTTTAAACTGTATTCAAGTGCACTTTATTAAAAGTGCACTTTATTAAATTGTTGTTAAATTGTAGTTGGAAGTACATTTTTAGTTGGACTCTAATGTACCAAAAAAGCATCCTAAATCTGAGATACCTCTACGTCTGGTATTCCCACTGGCTCCCCATCTCGGCCCGCATCACATTCAAAACACTGGTGTTGGCCTACAAGATAGTAAAGGGAACTGCCCCACTCTACCTCCAATCAATGGTCAGGTTCCAGGCCCCTACCAGAGCTGTTTTGTTTGTGGTTGTGTTGGGTGTTTTTAATGTATACTAAATTAGTCTCATTGTGACATTATGAGTGCACTTGAAGTACACTTACGTTATTCAAAAGTAGTACTATTACAACTTAAGTGCACTTAGTACACTTAAAGTAATACAAATTTAATAAACTTTATATAAAGTACACTTTAAAAGTTTATATATTTTTGTTTTTGTATTTGTATTTTTGTCTTTGTTTTGCAAATACAATAAGGGAATCTCTTGACTTTATTGCTTTTGGTAAGCTATTTTAAAGCATTTGACAGTGTAATGGCATATTTATGACATATAAGTCCAAATTGTTCCACTGTAGATAAGGTCGAGGAAAATGTTCATGACATGAATGAATTATGAATTATAATTGTCTTATGACAACCAATGTCATAACCAACCACATCTGACACGAGTTAACATGGTTATGACGGTGTCATGTCAGTCTTATGCACACCCCTTCAAATTAAGTGTTACCAAAGTTGTTTTCAAGTTGCTTTGAAAGTTGGTCATTAGTACTTCCTTTTCCAACAGCTGATGAGGGGTGCTGTAAACCTGAGCTGTTATTATTATTATTATTTTTGTTCTCTTAGTGGTGATCGTCCTGGTCAACTGTTTGAGTGTCAAGCTGGCCAACTATGTCCAGAACTTCTTCACAGCAGCCAAACTTCTAATCATCATTGCCATAGTGGCAGCTGGCATTGTTCTGATGATCCAAGGTTAGCTTTTCTTCCTTATATTGCCCTTCTTTAAAGGTCACATATTATACTCATTTTCAACAAGTTAATATAGGTCTCTGAGGTCTCGAAAACATTGCCTTTGAAGCTGTTATTGCTGAAAATACCACTCATAGTATGCATTCTAGCATGCCTCTATACGCCTCTGCTTATGTCCTTGTCTAAGCTGTTTCTGTACCTTTAAATGCTGATGATTTGAGTGATTATTTGCATTTGTTGAGTGCTGATGGAAGTTTTGTTCAGTGTGCCGTTTTATGTTTTGATCTAGGAAACACAGATAATCTTTCAAATGCCTTTGAAGGTGGGTCTACCTCTTTCGGGGCCATTGGCCTAGCATTCTACAACGGACTTTGGGCTTATGATGGATGGTAATATAATTCTATACATTACATACATTTTCCCAATAATGCTGTTTAAAGAGACACTCTTCGATTTGTGTTTAGATTTTTTGTGGTAGATGTTCCACCTAAAATGTTCCAAAGAAGTTTTTGTTTTGGCCCCTGACTAGATGCCACTCCTCTCTACTCCTCCTCTAAACAGTGGGAGCTGGTTCAGAAATGTGGTAACTGGGTGCGCGATAATGGCATCCAGAAGTTCTCATTTTGTCTCAGGAATTGCCCTTGTGGTGGAAACCAGCATTAAAAAAACATGGTGTTACAAAAACTCAGAGAGCACATACCCCTCCCACACATTAGTGCTGAGTGGCTCACATAGAGCTCATGGGCTCACATCTTCTCTGCCCCTCCCCCTACAGCCACATGCACACTTGTGTTTCAAAAGTGAGCTGGGGAGGAGATTTTGAGATATGGGGGTACTATTGTAACGGAGGCCAGCGCTACAGTGAGGTGCTGAGCTGTGCAGAGTAAACCTCACTCCCCAACACCTTAAGATACGTGCTAGCGACAGATGCTAGTGCCCATTGGGTTTTGGCCTCCCTTGTCAACACATCCACCTCCGGGGATCGGGGTTTGAGTCCAGTGTGGGACTCGATCGGTTACACTATGACATAATCAAGGAGTGTACCTTTAATGGATAGCAATAAAATAATACATCTTTCTAAACACCTGACACCTGACACTATAAATGTCTCTTGTTCTTTCAGGAATCAACTGAATTTCATTACAGAGGAACTTAAAAACCCATACAGGTGATAAAAACGTAATTTATTAAGTAATTTAAGTATCTTAACATTAACTTTATACATTGTTATAAGTTTTAGGGTCCAGTGTGGGATGAGATATGCATGTTTAATCATTTCATAATCAGGCTTGGCTTATTTAACACATGCCCTGATGATTGCCATTACTTGTGCATTACTTGTATAGCACAGTGTATTTGATGAAGTTTACATTATTGGGCAATTTAGACAATGGGATTTATCCTTTTAAATAGTCCTCCTGGATAAACATACTGTACACCTGTTAGGTAAATTCCAAGTCCAAAGACACAACCAAGATCGTGGATCAGCAGTTTCCTTTAATCAAAATGCATTTTGGGTTCAACACAGCATTAAGCATGGAAGAACAAGGACCTTCCTCCATACCTTGGTTTATATAGGGTTTTGTGTGTGTGTGTGTGTGTATGGGTATGTTTTAAGACAGTGTTCTGCTTTCCTTTACAATGTATTGAAGATAAGATAACAGAACAAGTCTCCAGCGTGTCTCCATCTTCTCTCTCTGAGTGCACATATATTAAGCTTAACCAAAACATAATAAACCTTTAACAAACTAGTCGTGACCCTTACTAAGACAGGAGATCATGACCATGAACTTTAACTGAAGACTCAGAGAAAGTGTGTTTACAAATGTGAGAACACTAGCCTATTCATTTTTCTCTAACAACACCTCTTATACTGTATGTATGAGGAGTCGGAATCCAGGTGTAGCCACAGTGTACTAATTTGCTAAAGGTCATTCTGGTAAAACTGTTACCGTGCTGGCCACTCTCTTACTCAATGTGTCGTCCATTCAGGAACCTGCCACTAGCCATTCTCATTGGCATTCCACTGGTATCTGTGTGCTACGTGT
Organism: Percopsis omiscomaycus; assembly: GCA_027575585.1. Lineage (NCBI taxonomy): Eukaryota > Metazoa > Chordata > Actinopteri > Percopsiformes > Percopsidae > Percopsis > Percopsis omiscomaycus. The sequence continues at coordinate 420 of JAODLI010040075.1, read as the reverse complement.
TGGTCAACACTGCCTACTTCACCGTTATGACCACTACTGAGCTGCTGCAGTCCCCAGCTGTCGCTGTGGTAAGGCAACCAACAGGTCTCATGGAGAACATCAGTCTCCATACAGGCTGTCTTTGAGCTCTCATACAGATTCTTATGGGAGCCAAAAGCACCTCAGGTTTATTGATTTTGTCATTGATATATACATTTACAGCATTTGGCAGACGCTTTTATCCAAAGCGACTTACAATTAGTATGTGGTACACAAACACTGTCCACACGGTTCGTTCTGGTGTAACGTGCCTCGCACGGTTTTATTTCCGTCCACAGCCGGTACTCCAACCCGGAGCTGGCATAAATAACACACACACACACACACACACACACACACACACACACACACACACACACACACACACACACACACACACAC
>JAODLI010040074.1:0-39875 GCA_027575585.1 Percopsis omiscomaycus | reverse complement strand
CCTCCCCTGGCCCTGACAGGTGCTAAATCATTTGTCTTGGTTCATCCCTTTGTCCACAAATAGAGTGGGGCCATAGCACCTTGGTGCCAAGCCAACCGTAACACATTGACGTTGAGCGATTGTCTCCACCCTCCTGGGCCTACGCTCACATACAAATGCAACGCTCATTCACCCCCGCAGAACACACGCGCGGGTATTTAGTCGCATTCGGGAGTCAGACAAGTACCTGAGGGGCCGATATGTCGGAACGCAGACAAAGCATCGAACAGCTGACGTGAACTTGCTGGCGCAAACGCCCACATGCAGATGTGTGTGTCTGTTGTTAGGTAAAAGGCTCTGCTCACTTAATAAGCCTGCATTGATTTCCTTATTTTTCCACTAGGGCTCTGTCCGGTTATGCCTGGCAGCCATTGATTTTAACCATGCAAGTGTATTCAGGCAGGAGTTGTGGGGATGAATGTGTGAGCATCCATGTTAAAGGTTCCATCGTCAGTTTCTGTCCAGAGTTACTGTTGCAAAAATGTTTTTGGTCTGAAACACAGAGAGCGCCTTCTCTACTCCTCCCTCGCCACATGCAGTCGTGTTTTTCGACACCTAAACAGTGAGCAGGCTGGGGGAAATGTTCCGCTCTGGTGGTGCTATATCAACTATTGAGCAGTGTACCTTTTAATAGGCAATAATATCTGCATGACTAAATGCTGTGGCAGTTGTGTGTGTGTGTGTGTGTGTGTGTGTGTGTGTGTGTATGTGTGTGTATGTGTGAGCGTGTTGGTGCCTGCACCTGTGTAACAATAAGCCTGCGTGTACTGACATGTGTGCCACAGTGTGTGGGTGGTGATACTGTATGTGTATGGCGCTCGCTTCAGGCAAAATAACTGTGGGAACAACAATAGAGCTAGTTTACAAGCATTCTGCCCGCTTCCCCCCCAGTGGAGCGTTTAGATTGAAGGCCCTGTTCAGTCGAGCTCCCTCCACGGACAAACTCAAGGACTGTTTGCCTTCCAACAGTTTCCGTTCCTCCACCACTGCGTGACTGTCTCTAAAATGCATGTACGGCTGTTTGCGTCATCGTTAGTCACAAGGCGGGCGTTTAGAGGCCCGCCGGGCTGTGATGCATTCAGAAAAGGCATGCTATCATTCTACCTGTGGTATCTGCAGACACTTGGGGTGTGGGGTTATTGTATATCCTGTCTGCAACTGTGAACAGGAAGGAAGGAAGGAAGGAAGGAAGGAAGGAAGGAAGGAAGGAAGGAAGGAAGGAAGGAAGGAAGGAAGGAAGGAATTAGTTGTTTGAGACACAAATGTAGCGCAGTATATATATTTTAGCCCCAGTATATCAAAGTTAGAAGTTTTAAAACCTTCGCGATTTAGCTTTAACTTTATTGTAATACTGGCTTAAAATAACAAACCACCACCAACGGTCAACATTAAATCGGCTCTAGGAAATATATAATAGAGTGAAAGTGAATTGTAATCCCCTTTATATACAGTAATGATCCATGAGACATGCTAAACAATCAACGCACACAAAGACGCACACACACACACCAAGCACACATACACGCACAAACGCACACACACACAAAACACCCTTGCAGGCCCAGGGTCACAATTGCATTCACAGTAGCCTTATCTGTCAGACGGTAGAATATGAGTCCACCATTATTTCCCCACACACATTGACACACTATAGACAGACAGATAGATAGAGTGCACATGTACAGAAATGAAACAGGGACGAGGAGAGCAAGATTGTCTGTCTATTATTGCAAACAAGATTAAATATTGAAAATTTGAATGCTCTGCCTGCTTCCGGGAAAAGATTGTTAAAGAACTTTGTGTGGAATAACATTAATCTATTCACCCAGGGCATCCTTTGCTATCTAATTTGCTGTCTAATTAGGAGGTTATCAATAAATAAATAATACATGTATCTGGCAAGAACCCTGGGGGATGTTGAAATTACAGAAAACATTTGAATCATCTGTGTCCTGTAGACAGCCAACACCAAATGAAACTTCCCAGCGTGAACGGGATGCAAACTTGTCAGTATACATCTGTTCACTAGACAGATAACCACGCTGTGAGTTAAACAAACGAGGGCCTATGCAGGGCTTCTCTGTTTGGCAAGACACTGGCATCCGTGTGGAATACAGATTATGTTGAAACCCCGCTCAATAACACAGCAAGCTGAAAAACTCTTCCCTATTATTGATGGAAATAAGTGAAACACAGTGACACAGCTAAAATAAAAAATAACATCCCGGGATTTAATTTTTTCAAACTAGAAACGTAGATTAATGCGTGCCTGCGTTTCGTGTATATTTGCAATAATAAGTTGTGAATAAAATAATTTGCAGTAATCCTTTGATGCAGTAAGATATACAATAAACCAACATTGTCAATTTATCTTGTCTGTCATGTTTGGTAAAAGTTTTTTCCAACTATTTAAGTCAAATAGGACGGGTAGCGTATTGTAGCCTTCGTGGTATAGGAGAAAAGCAGTCTATCCCAAACGCTTACAGAACCATTTCCCACCACGATCTGCAGCAAAGCTTACCTTTTTCTTCACGTTGGTCTTGACAGTTTCCTTACTGACATGCGACCCAGCACTGTGAAGAACAAAGCCAATTCATTCCAGTTCATTTAATTTGACCAAATTAACCCAGCGCGTTGTTTTTTCGTCTTTAGCGTTCACGTGCTCCGCTCTGGGCAGTGTCTCGGTGTGCACACACCCCAACGCGTCCATCATAACAGCGGAATGCTGGAGGCAGCGTAGCGCATACTGGTGTGTACCATATGCCAGCGATGGACGTCACCGCTGACACCGCTGATGGTATTGGAATAAGACACTGCTCTTTGCTGCTTCCCAGCCGGGACCTGTTCTTACTGGGCTGTAGTCGGCTAGATCAGTGCTCAAATGTTGCTTGAATTCTCTCTCTCTCTCTCTCTCTCTCTCTCTCTCTCTCTCTCTCTCTCTCTCTCTCTCTCTCTCTCTCTCTCCCCCCTCTCCCTTTCTGTCTTTCATACACACACGCTCGCGTAAACACACACGGGAGAAAGAGAGCGAGAGAGAGTCAGTCTACTCTCGCAAAGACGATTGGAAATTGAAAATTTGGACGGTTCACTTGCTCCCGGGCCAAATATTGTTACTTGAACTTTAAAAGCTCTAGAAGCGCCCCCTCATCTCCCGTCAACTATATAACCTACATAGGCTATAAAAACATCTATTTCAGAGATATGAAATTGTGCGAAATTAATAGACAGAGGAGATTTCAGCACCATGGAGAGCGCCATAGACTGTAACCATTCGGAATTGGCATTGTGAAATACTGACCTACAGTAAGCCTACTTATTCCACAATGGCATCAATAGTGGCAGTTGGACAATATATCAATAATGTAATACTGTTGTGAGATGTGATAAATACCGTTTAGTATTTTGGCTATCAAAAAGTGTGGCAACAACTATAGCCTGTAGGCTAACAAGCAAATCAACAACAACCGTTTTTTTTTCACTATTTCTTCTATATAGGATATGGTCAAGTGAAAGTAAGACTATGACCTCTTGTCTTTCACTGCAAAACCTATGAATAATATATGTGTGTCGGGAGAGGGCACAGTAAAACGATTCTGAGGCTTTGGCTTTATTTTAACGATTGCAGCACACACTGGGTTTGGGTTGTATCCCTCTTTAGTACGGATAAAAGCATGTTTGTGGATTAAATGCTTATGTCGTGTGAACAGATTGAATGGGTTCGAGCTTTTTACGATGATCCCCTCTGCTGAGCTGAAACTCTTCTTCATGTCTTGTTGTCAGCAAGAGACAACGTTATATGCATGTGTGCGTGTGTGTGTGTGTGTGTGGGGTGGGGGGCATACACACAAAATAATGAGTTTATCTCCCCTTGGAGTACAGTTAAAACCGAGCTGACCCACATCTAGCATCAGGTTTAATTGTGGGTGTGTATGTGTGTGTGTGTGTGTGTGTGTGCGTTCATGTTTGTGGGTCTCTATCTATGTGTGCAGGTACGTTCATTTGTGTATACTTGTGTGCGGTGTGTGTTGGTACATGTGTGTGTGTGTGTGTGTGTTTTAGTTGGTTCTTAATGATCCCCTCCTGTCCCTCAGGGCCGGCACAGGCCCACGTCGGCCCACATCAGTATAATTAACATCAGACTGAAACGTCTGTTGGAGCAAGGGGCTCCATGCTAGAGCTCCCCTCTCCCCCCGCCTCATCCAACACACCTCCTGTAAACACAGCCTTATACACTCACACTACACATGTGAACGTGTCACCCCCCTATGGTGTTGTAGGGGGATGGGAAGAGACGGAGGAATCCACGCTTTCAGGTTTCGAACCAAAACGTTTTTTTGTAACACTGGCTTTAACCTCAAGGGTAATTCTGGACACGAATCGAGTAGTGTACCTTTAATGGAGTGAGGAAATATGCCCTGTAAAACACCAACAGCAATGATCGGTTGGTGAACCCTGGACAGTCCTATGATGTACATATAAAACCCGCCAAGCCTCTGGAAGAATGCTGCAGGCTAGAATTAGTTCTTAGTTCATTTTCTCTGTTAAATTGAATGCGCCTCTTTATCAAAGGGGCCACCTTTTGTAGGGCAAAATCTCGGGGTGCGGAATTACTGCGTGTTATATTAAATCCTCTGTCACAATGGTGTGGCATGAATGAGGCCAGAGGAGGCTGTTAATAGTCTGTGTTAATCACTTCGTCACTGTAAAGGGCGAAATGGCTGTTTTTAATTGCAAGGCCTTACATGTGTTTTGCAAGAGCTTCTAGTATATAATATAAGCAATGATATAGATACGTTGACGGTGTTGTTACCATTTGTTTGTTCGTGGAAGACAGCCTAACCGTTTTCCTCAGGACACACAAACAATACAGATACCATATAGATGTACTGTGTGTGAGTGAATGGTGTTTTTTACTGATGGCCCAGAAATACTTTTTGTTGGCATACAAAGAAAGGCCTGATATGAGAGTAAAGCAGATGGTGAAATGGGGACATCAAATTACCATCATGACAATCCTTTTCCTTTACCTATTTTATAGAAGAATATACATGAGAACCAATTTCCATATAAATGTGGAGGGAAAATCATGGCTTTTGTGAACGACATATACATGCGTTTGGAATCCTCAGGAAGGGAGACAGAAGACAGACAGAAGGATAGACGGACACAATATGACAGGGCGTGTAATGAGATGATTTTCCCGTTGAGAAGCGCGTTCCACGTGAAAGCTGTACAAATGGCCCGCGAAGCAGCGGCGCACTGACGGGTTAGACGTTTGTTCTGCTAATTGCTGAGGGGGATTGTGATAAGTGGCTAGAACACACCTGCTAGAGTTTTATGGGGCTCCATTATCTCCAAGGCACACTTACAGTAGCCTATATGGTAGAAGTTCAGGGGCATAGCTTAGTTGCTTGAGAACCTAGTCTCTCTCTCACACAACTGCCACACACATACACACACTCACGCAGACACATTTGTCTATTACACCTTAGGCTGGCGTTCAAACCCTGACAGACACAGGGAGTCATATACAAGTCTGTATATGACTCACGACGATATTTCAGACAGCATCCGCGCTAAGCTAACGATGCAGGCAGTTAGCCACACTGACACAGGAAATATAGCAATACAACAGACAGCTGTAGGCCTACACATTATCCAACTCAACTGAAGCACGAGAAAAAAAAGCACGCTGAGTGGTTTTAGCGGTGGCTACTTGTTCCCACATACCCCCAGATGCCTTTTCCACCGTGATTTCTCAGGAAATCCATTGCTAATGCAGGTGGCTGCGCACCGCAATCAATACTCTTCCATTAAGGTGATGAACGACCTGTTTCCCCAAGATTCTTTGGTGAAGAAAGATTCCCAGACACCACTGATCCAAATCAGTCAGCGCTGGCTTGACAGAATCCCCCCCCCCCCCTTCGTGCTGTCGTGTGCCTCAAGTTCACATTAAAGCACAGTATTGCCCAGTAGCCTACGTGACATTTACTATAGATTTTAAGGATACCATTTGTAATGTATGGAATAATAGTGTTCTGTGATTTTCTTCTTTGAAATTAGAATGTATAGAAGTAGCTAACTAAACTGACCTAAACGACTTTTTCTCCCATTGTGGTTAATAATACACATCTAGCAATGCCAGGTGTGTATTATAGACAGGATACTGCTCAAATCACAGTCAATATTTAATGGCATGGTTACAATTCCATAGAAAAGTATCAAAAAGTATGCAGGAGTATCATTAATAGCCATTACGTTGATGTGTAAACCTTGAACATGACACAAAAAAGCTCTGGGCTGTGTGCAGAATTTAGTGGGTGAACATCTGATATAGCCTATACCAATAAAACTGCACTGTTTTGCTTGAAGCATAGTGCAAAATGGCTTTTCTCAATATAAATGTACATTTGATGATTCGTGTAATTAACATTCTGCAGTTTACACGTGGTAATGTTGTAGCCTTGTAACTTGATGTACAATTCTAAAAAGTAAATTAAGAATGTCACGATATTTGTACAGCAGACTAGCTCTACTATGTGTGTGGTGTTAACATTTGCAAATTGCTCACACAGTCACAAGCTACTTTTACATTCACCCATTGACAAAACACAGGGGAACCTTGAACCGTGAATTATCATTTAATTAGTTACTACTCCCTGGAAGCAAGAAAACTAAAGCAGCGTGGCACAGCACATGCTTACTATAAATCAGAATTATGATTGGGAGAAAGGTTAGGTTTGGTCAAGGGGTGTGTGTGTGTGTGTGTGTGTGTGTGTGTGTGTGTGTGTGTGTGTGTGTGTGTGTGTGTGTGTGTGTGTTTTTTATTATCCCTACAGCACTGGAGTCACCTTTCCAACAACCCACAAGCAGGTGAAATTGCAATTGCTTTCTGTCAACAGCTCAATCTCAGAGGCGACCTTCTGACGTTGGAAAAACACCCTGCAGCAATCCTTGACTCCCGGGCTGTTCTTGCCTTTGGTAAAATGAATGAACACCACAGTTAGCCCTCTCCTGTCTCATATGCCAATTAACAGGGGTGGAAAACACAAACACAAATAATTTCTTCTGAGGTTGAAGTTTGGTAAGATACAGCATATGTTCAAAAACAAACAATCAAAACCAATCAAGTTTTCAAGTCAGTAGGGCATAGAAGAGTCAGGGAGATGTCAATCAAGCAGGCTCTGTAAACGCCCACACAGTCCCGAGAAGAGGTCTGATCAGCCACACGAACTCAAAACACCTGTGTGGGTGTACAGGGGCTTTACACTAGCTGTTATCAGCTGGTGCAGTGCATGAAGCAAACAACGTTATGTTTCTGTATGTTTCTCGTTGTACAGAAATGTATAACAATCAGAACGTATAGTAAACAACAGACATGGCTAGTTGTTTTCACAATTTCTTCTTTTCCCAACTCTACTGATGAATGCCAAAGGCATTACTCAGAAACTGATATTGCTGATGTATGTGGCCACCACCTCTGTGTATCATTACACTAAAGCTGAACACGTTATCACAATCTCACAGTCATTTCTCCAGTGTCAATCTTGTAAATACTGTCTGTGAGTTTTGTCTGGTGGCATCTGTGATTATTGTCTGCAGTGTAGTCATTGTTTCCAATGTCTAATGTGATGTTTATTGTCACTGACACTGTTGATTTGAGCCTACCCTACTGTACCAATAACAAATTCCACCGACCTCGGTCGTGTGGTCATTCACAATGATGATGAAGATGATGATGGTGATGGTGATGATGATGATTTTTCAGATGAACAGCGAATATTGCAATCCCCTGTGTGACCTAGCAAATTATGCTGACAGCAGAACTCCCCATCAGCCCACACAGGACTGTCCCATGGGGTATTGCATTAACGTGAATAATAATGGGCAAGTATGTTGGTGACCATGACCCCACATGAATCATAAAGAATGTGTGCAGATATTTCTCTTAGCTGACAGCCTGTGGGATGTTATTGGCTACAAGTTCCATGACAGCGTTGGTAATCATAACAACACTGCCCTCTCCTGACTTCAAATTAATTCTGCTGATGTGTTCAAACTGAAAATAGGAATTTGAATATTACTCTTATATGTAATCATGCATCAATAAGCCTCTTCCCTGGCTTTAAATCACTCATTAAATATCTTATAGGCTGTTAGCATACGTTTTTGCAAAACAAAGGGTTATTATCTTTTTAACAAAAAAAAGGGGTTTTAGTTATTTGTGACTTTTCATTAATTTATTACAATTTGGACACAGTGATTGAATATTGGAAACAAAAAGGAAACGCAGAAACATGTTGATATAAAATTGTTTGTGTAATTTGTTCTTACCTCCTCTAGGGGGCAGCACTTTGCATTTACGAGTAAGAATTCATCTAATATTTTATTATGTAAAAAAGCAGGGAATTTGTATGAGCAATTTAAAATGCAACTCTTCTTTCTTTCTTTTTCTGTGTATCACATAGGACAACGTATTTATCTCTTTGTCAATGAGGTAACACATTGCTTTAATGGTTAATGGCAGCAATAAAACACAGCAGGCCCTAACCTTTTGGTGGCTCTGGACATTTTGTTTCTGTGCTCCCCACTCCTAACACCTGAAAAGTGTGTTCATTTTCTTACCCACTATGATGTGGAAAAGGTGTTACCAACAAACATCTAGGGCGTGCGTGGTTTTCCTTATGAGGCCCAAACGTTTTATCAACACAGAGGCCCAGTCGAGGTGAGAGAAACATGCCTTCCCTCTCACCAGTGAGTACAGCGGGGTGAAACAGTAAAACACACACCTTTTTCACTGTCTCCACTTCCTCCATAGACCCTCTCACATTTTGCACAACTGGCCACTGAGACAGATGTGCTCCCGTCAGCCTTGTGCAGGGAGGGCTGAGGGTCGACGTGCCGTTTAACCTGGAGAGGGGCGCTCCGCTGAACCAGACGGGAGGCCGGCCTGGGACGGATGAGGTGATGAGAAGGTCACTCTCTCACATTTCTAGACGTGGGCGAAAACTCTCTCTCCACAGATAATGCCTCGTATTTCCTGATGGATCCAGCCCCGTTTAGTTGGGACTACAAAGCCATGTGACCACGACATGGTGTCGTTCAATCAAACAGTCTGACCCAGCGTCAGTAGCCTGCATCCACACATCAAGTGTGGCGTTACTTCAGACAGGCCCTCTTCCCTAGCCATCAGCTGTCACCCAGCTGACTCACCAGCACCAACCTCATTGGCCCTTTGAATGAAGGAGGTTCATTAAAACATCCCCCCCCCTTCTATTCCTCTATTCCTTTTTGCTAGGTGAAGTCACTCTAGAACACCCTCCACCTCCCCAGCTCCACCTTTGCTTTGTCTTTCAGGTATTTCTTTTTCTTTGCTGTTATGTCATTTTGAATCGTGAATAGTTTGTTTTCAAACATTGCTTGATCTTATTACAGGTATTACGTGTATGTATATTATTGTATTTTGTAGTTTTAGTATGGTTGCACATGTTTATACATGTTTACCATTGTGTTATTGCTGTTAAAACGTCACATCTGCTGCTAACCTGTTCGGGGGGGTTAAAGTCACTGTTCGATACACCCATACTTGGCAGTACGATGAGAAGAAGCCCCCCATTCCGCCAAAGATAATTGTTTAGTAGCATACTTTTTATTTACTGATGAATTTATTTTGTACTAGACGAGCGTGGTCTGACTGAAAGAGTGATACAGTGCTTTTATTGTACAAATGAACAAGTAATGCCTTCTACTTCCAAACACTGAAACTCCTGCATTCACAACACAGCTGTTCTGACAGGTGTTTTATTAGTTGCTTTCAAGCAAGCGTCCAATGCCCTGACCACATTGTATTGGAATCAAGTAAAGCTAATCGTATCTGTCCCTTTTAACAGAAATTTATAATTACATTTTATGAAACGAAATGTTCATTGAGTATTTTTGTTTTGGTCCCTCTAGCGCCCCAGGGCCCTAGGCGAAGACCTTGTCCCTATGCCATGGGCCGGCCCTGCAATAAATGCTTTTTTTAAATGTCTGGAGGTCCTATTTGCCAGATGCATGAAAACACCACAGTGCACTGATCTTTAAAATAAATTTTATTTTATCATTTTGTAATTGAACAGTTTACGATATACAGCTGACAGGACTAAGACATTTTAAATGAATTTTGGCCCTAATGGTTGTAGAAGAACAGATAGGGTTAGATAGTCGGGCAGAAAGATATGATAGAAGGTACCAGAAGAACGGTGTTCTCATTTGTGCTTATTTTCTCTCCTCACATGAAAGAAATTACATTGGCATAGCAACATCACAGCATTCACCTGACACGTGCATGATAGTTGCTGTTTCCCCTCTGCCATACCACTGAAAAAGGCATTATTCACTTGACTTTATTGTACATGTCTAAAAATAAAAGGAAGTGTTCATGATCATTATACATTTTTCTCGTTGCTTATAAAAACAAATGTTTCTATTAAAGTGCTGACATGTGAAATATGTGTATCAGTCAACGCAACAAAATTCAAGCTAAAATAATTGCTGCACCTTACAGAGACCCCCCCCCCCCAAAAAATTAAAAATAAAAAGTTTTATTTTGATTACAGAGGAGTTGCACAATGAATGTGTGTGTGTTCAAAATGTCAACATTTCTAGTTGTCTAGATGTTCCCCAACCAGAAAGTTTCTTCGCAGTCATCTAGGGTGACAGTCAACACTGGTTACAGTTTGAAAGTAATCAAAACAAAAATGTACCCTTAAAGTAGGCTACTGTTTACTCAGACGGATGAGTAAAGCGGTGCAAAATCAGGATGGTTTTGACCAAGCTACTTTAGCATTCCTGCATATCCCAATGTTAAGGTTTTACCCATTGGGACAATCCTAGCGATTAGTTTGTGTCACTAAATACTAACCAATCCAAGAAGAGCAAACATATCTGGTTAAAATAGGAATAAGACGACTTTTTTTTAAAGGGGAGTCATTTCCTACAGGGAATTAATAGAATAACAACATTATCTACCACAGTATGAATGCTTCAGTATGAATACTTCTGCCCCATGTTAGAAAATTACAAAAGGCAAACTTTTATTGTGTTTTGAAACAACATGGACATATTTCTGTACCCAAACACCTTGAATAGATGCCTTTTTCAATGTTAGCAATTTTGGCATTTGATTTTTCTGTTTCGGAAGGTGTACAGACAATTAAAACAGGTAAACCAGAAATACTATGGGCAAGGGCCACTGAATGCTGTCAAACTGTAAACAGAGTTGTGCTGTAGCGCACTCAATACTGCAGATAAACTGCACCATGTAAAACGACAGAGGACATTTAATATTGTTAAAAAGCACGGCTAATTTCCCCGCTAATAGAAGTGTAGCTGCAGCCGCTATCTTCACCAAGCTCACTGTAAAAAGGAAGCATTCCTTTGAAGTTCAAGTTTCGATCCAAAGCTTTTGTTTGGCACTGGTTTTGATATCAGCTGGCTTTATCGTATATAATTACTGTACTGTATGTTTCAATGTTTACAACTTCAAAAAGACAAAAAAGTGATGTCCTTAAACACGAATAAACGATTAAAATATGAAGATAAAATGAAGTTTTCCTTTCTCTTTTCTTTTAGTAAAAAACATGTTTTTAAAAAGGTAGAATGTGCATGTTAGCAGAATAAGACTTGGCTAGTTCTGGTGGATTAAAGGTAACATCAACATTAATATGGACACTATGCCTGCTCTACCCAGGCTCAGCAGTAAGAGGTAAACCACTACACAGGCAATACACAATACACTCTACAAGAAAATAACAAAGCGATCAAAAAGTGAACAATAACGAAACAACAGCCCTCCCACCAACACATCTACCCCCCCCGAACAAAAACAAAGATAAACACACACACACACAAGCCCGATTATTATTTTTTACATTATTGTACAAAGGGAGGCAGAGTCGAGGGGCCAGTAAAGATGGCAAAGAATGGTGCATATATGATATACGTAGCATGGTGGCTAAGGTACATCAATACCACAGAAGACAGGCTGTCAAAACCGAGAATCTGCAAACTTTTAGATACAAGCAGTACAATCATACAGAGACCTTTTTTTCAGCAAACAAAACATCATTGCAAACTGTAACTGTCTTGGATTGGGATGCCCAGGTTGGAAAACATTACTTGAACAGCAGATAATTTAAATTTGAAAACTTACTGTATGTTTCTGTGGAAAATACTACATTTTCACAGATTTAAACATTATTTTGCTCGACAGAGCATCTGGTCTTGTAAAAACGAAAAGACAAACAACAACAACAAAAAACTTTCAACTGCTATATCAACAGTAAGAAAGAGAAAACAAAAATCACCAGAATCATATGTTTCCAAAGGCTGAAATACAAGCATGCTTGAATAAGGTTACAATGACAGCATAGTTCAGGCCAGGATAATGCCACCAACTAAGATTAAAGGGCATCCACTTTATATTCAACTCAAGTCAGATTCCAAGTATGGAAATACCCAGTCTGTTTCCTAGACTAGGAACTACACAAAATTCATAATACCATTAGAAAAAAATATGTGCTTCTTTGTAAACCATTTCAGCTGCGTGCTTGTCATGATCTTCAACACATTTACCACCTTACATTGTGCTTGTGTCTAGGGATGTCTTAACATGGGGAACGCTATTGTGCCTTGAACACAGCATGACAATATCTCGCAATCATCAAGAACTAAGAAAACATCTCAACGCTTTAATCACCATAAGGGAACTGCAAATAGCCTATCGTTACCAAGGAGGGAGACGGAGGGGAGATCTCTAGCTGTGCATCAACATTTTACAGTCTAATGAACAGTCTAGAGAGTAGAATATTTCAAAATCCAAGACACAGTTCTTCATCGCTGAAACTTAAACATCCAATTTTTCTTAAAGTTGTGGCGACTTATAGGGGAGCCAAAAATGTCAACTAGAAACTGCTTAGTTGTGGAAACATGCCTATCACAGCCAAATTCAACTGCTGGGAAGCCTGTGAGGGTGAACTCACTTAGCATGCTACCACCTGAGCACGGTTCCTAAAAAAATCTTGGGGGGGTGGGGGGCTCCTATCCCTGGAATCTTCTTACTTTTTTAGAGAAAATCCAGTTTTTTGTGCATGTACATTAAGATTGGACAGAGAAAAATAATATTTTGGAAAATCCAACCCTGCCTGTCCACTCCCCCCAATCTCTACCCTATGAGAGCCCTTGACAAAACAACAAAAAAAATCAAGTCCTCGACGGGGAATGATAAACATGAAGGTTATGTAAGATCCGGTAGCTTCTTTACAAAATAAACATATTTGTCTTCCTTAAAATTATTTACTATGTTACTTTACAATAATGAGGTAAATAAGACAGTTCTATTGAGAACTATACTATACAACTACATAAAAACTACAAAAATGGAGTTAAGATGACTGTTGTTTTCTTTTTCTGTATACTTTCAGAAATCAACTATCTGCAAGCCAACAACTGGCATCTCTCCCATTCAACAGCTTATCTTAGAGGTTTAAAAACAACATGTCATACATTTAAGAGAGAGAGATGACACCAGCCTCTCTAATACTCTAACAATCTAATACTCCTAATACATGCGGGTTGAACATGTATTTGGTAACATGCCTTGGTGGTGGTGCACAACGCGACAATTGATAAGAAGCAGAGTAGAAGAGACACAATGCTCAGTGCTCAAAGAGACTATATGCTCCTTCACCAGTGACCGCTCACACTTTTGAGACGGCGTGTACCTTAAAAAGAATGTCTGGAAAACAAACAAATGACGGCACTTCTTATCTATATTGTTCCTTCACCTGGTTTGAGAGTGTGTGTGTACTCCCAGAGGAGCTGTACCCTGACACATGGGATTTGGGGTGCGTCTGTCAAGGAGTCCAACCACATACAGGAACTCCGCAATACACCAACATCCCATTGACCACAGGTTAATGTTGACTCTTACTTACTGTAGCAGCTTTCCTTGAACAGTCGGAAACCTTGGGCCACTTTCGCGGGATGTCAACAAACATTACGGGCGAGTCCAGTGTGCTTGGTAAATACTTGTGCTCTGCATAACTCTCAAGAAGCAGCATAAAAACAGAGGCTTAGACTAAGATAACATCGACCAAGGTCTCAGGGTAGCCTCTAGCCTATTCCATGTTGCTTTCAGTGTTACTGACATAGATACAGTAAAACACTGTATAGACCACTTAGGGCTATAGAATATCCCACAACCCTAAAATGGTGTGCTATGTGTCGGACATTGTGTCCACATCAGTGTGCGCTAAACAAACTCCTGTACTGTAGCTTTCGCCGTTCGACAATGCCTGCTCATCTGACTATGAACATGACAGATACAGAAGCGGTTTTTTGTTGTTGAACAAAATACAGAAAAGGAACCACAAACTGCATTATTAAATTATGTGAGATAAAAGAATGAGACCCCCCACGGCCAAAAAAAAAAAAAAAAAAAGTTGGGATAATTACCCAATTTTTTTCTCCTTTCATTCTTTCTCCTCTACAGACGACACAGACAGGCAGAAGAGGTTAGGCTTGAAATAATAAGCCCTTACAATATGTAAAGGTCTCCAGTGAATGGGATCTCCCCCACAAGCGACTGCAGGAAAGTGGGGTGAGGAGTGGGGGAGGGAGAAGGGGGGTGGGTGGGGTGGAACGAGGAGGAGGGGATGTTGCAGTGCGGAGCAGTCTCGCCCCGCCCCCCTTCCCTCCCCCCTCCCCCTATGCGTTGGGGTTGCCGTGTGTGTTGGCGGAGCCGTTGCTCCCCTGGATGGTCAGGCTGATCTCATCCTTCCGCTCCTCCTCCTTCAGCTCCTCCTTCAGCTCCTCCTTGAGGGGCCTGGCGTCCGCGACGCCGTCGGAGGTCGCGGTGGGCGCGTAGCGGCCCGTCCGGTGCTCCAGGAGGGCGGGGCCCCACTTCGGGTGCGACCGGCAGGCGTACCTCAGCCGCTGGGTGGAGGGGAGGACAGAGAGACGTGAGGGCTTTGGAGGAGCACAAGGCTAGGTGTCCCAAACTGGGTTACCAGGGGGATGATTTAAAAAGGATATTCTGAAAATCTGTCTATATATTTTTTATTTTATTTCACATGCTTTATGTAAACTGCATCGAACAAACAACACACACACACACACACACACTACCATTCGTGCTTGTGTGAGCACGAATTCAAAAAAAGTGAAGCTATCCTTTAATTCAACAACTCACATTTTATTGCAGACATTACATGATAATGTTATTCCGCAAACTGTTGTGAAAATCGTTAGCAATTGAATAAGAAAAAAAGAAAAAAGAAAAGTCAAACGACTATAAAAGTGGATTATTGTTATTCTGGCTATGCTTTCCACTTACAGTTTTCCATTTACAGTTTTCCAGCCACAAATCTAAGCCTAGCAGTTACTTGTGCATATTACCGTAAATTGTTCCACTCCCTGGCTGCCAGCTGATAGGAACAGTGCACAACATATTTTACCTCTCTGAAGGTGGCTCCCGGGGACTTTGAGATCTTGTAGAGGGCATAGACAGGTATGCAGATCACCGAGGACATGGCCATGGCGAAGCCTATCGCCAAGGACCAGCCGGGGTAAATGTAGTCATTGTAGGTGATGGGCTTGTACTGGATTACTGTGAAGATCAGGATGAACTAAATGGAAGAGTGCAAGCAGAGAGAACAGAGACTACGTTAAAGCTACTTTTAACATGAGTTATGTTCATGAATACTGTAAATTATTAACTGGCACATTCATGATGTTTACGTGCTCTATAGACTGATAGTAACTATTGAACGTCCCACAAGTTACACTGTGATGTTTGTAGTTCCAACATCATTTGAGACAATCTGTGGGAGTTCTATATTGACAGCAGCAAGCTCCATTTTTATGTTGGCCTAACGATTAGCTTCAAAAGTAACTAAAAGGAGAGAGGAAATATAAAAAAGGAGAAAACCAGGAAAATTTTGCCAATGTGAAAATGGGACGTCCTTGTGTAGGCTTGGTTATGAGGCTCAAAACCTCATTCACCATTTTCTGCATTTGTTTTGATTCAGTGCAGTGGGTGAAAGATAGGGAGTTGTAGAGACAAAAGAAACAAACTAAAGTTTCTCTATATAGAGATGCCAAATTTAAAAAGCTTTGCCCAACGGCAGTGAACACTAGTGACCGTTTTAACAGCAGTCCTTGAGGGCAGGGATTTAGCCTGTATAGCCAACCGAAAGCATAAACAAAAGCTACTAATATGTGACCCATAATCCATAACAATGAATTTCTTGGTTAGCCCAAAAGCTTAACGGACAAACACGCTTGCCTGGGAAATGCCATTGATCGCAGTTGCATGTGGTAATTTTCCAGCTAGAAAGATTTGTCATAAGAGTTTTACATTAGGAACAAAGCAACTGTACTGGACAGCTTAGTGCCGATTGTAACTAGAATGTAGGTCAGGTCCCTAACAGTGTGTCAGCAAAATAGGCAGCAAAAAGCCTTACCCAGACAAAGCTCCAGTGAGTTTTTTGTCACGATCCCGCCTTCTCCCTGTTTATATTTTGTTTTGTCTCTAGTATTTGTTTTCTCCATTGTCTTTTCCATGTTCCCCTAGTGTGTCTACCTTGTTCCCCTATGTTCTTGGGCGCAGGATAGTCTAGTGATCTAGGCGTTGGACTCCCAGCCAGAAGGTCGTGGGTTCGAGCCCCAGAGTGGGCCTACCTGTGAGCATCCTTGAGCAAGATGCCTGACCCCTATCTGCTCCATGTAATAGCACCATGTAATTGTAAGTCGCTTTGGATAAAAGCGTCTGCTAAATTACCTAATTGTGTCTATATATATTTGTGTCTTCTAGACTCTGGATTACCTGTTTCGTAAGCTCTTTGTCTCCTTCGTAGCCCCCCGTGTTTTACTTTCCTGCCGGGCCTAGCTTCTTTGTTTAGTCTTTGTTCATACTGCTGTCTAGTTTTCTTGCCCTTGCCTGGTTTTCTTTGTTATGCCTTATATCCTTGTTTTGTATTTACTCCCGTCCCGTTGTTTCTGTTGAGGACCCTCATTAAAACCCCTTGAGCACAGCATTTGGGTCCTAAGCCGCATAATTCCCTGACAGTTTTGACAATTTTCCCCATCTTTTTCAACCTTCGCGATTATTATTTAGACAATACTTCAATCATCCAATCATAATCATCTTTGCTGTTGAGACTCGATAAACTATAATAGGAACAAACAAACAAAGAACAAATATCTCTAAATCACTCAAAACATGTCCTTTTAAAGTCTGCCATGCCTGTTTTTCAATGCTGCATGTCGCATGCAAAAAAGACATGTTTTGGGTAATAGAGTGGAGGTGCAAGCTGCTCCATTTGTTCCCATTATACGGAGTATGGAGACTCCACAGTGGAGACCATCAGAACTCTAAACTGAATTATTTGATTATTCGGGGTTTCTAAACAAAATGTAGAGTTGGAAAAGATGTGAAAATTGTACAAAGTTATCTTTTATTGGTATTTTGGTTCTGAAAACCTCAACTTTCATAAAAAGAAGTTACAGGGGACCAACTGACAAATTTCCACTGAAACCACACTGACCATATCTCTCTCTTTATCTCTCTCTCTCTCATGCATGCGCACACACACACACAAACACACTTACGGAGATAATGAAAGGTGAGATGAACCTCCAGCAGACTTTGAAGAAGAGGGGGGGAGGGAATCCCAGCATCATCTCCACGTCCTTGAAGTAGGTCTTATGGCCTGTGTGCACACAAAACACCTGTCAATCTTACAGCAGCGGTAGCCAAACTGTGGGTCCCCGGATGCTTTTGCAGAGGTCATAAAGTGATTTCATTACTTTTGAAATCATCTTTTTAATTACCGTATTGCTAATATTTATTTTAAATGTATTACTATTTCTAATCTAGTTTTCATTTTTTTTCTAGTCTTTTCCTTGATACTTTTCGTGAATGCATAACTAAAAAACTAATGTAAAAAGTTATAAATAAGAGCTATCTTCTGATGCCGTTATGTTATGCGTTTTAAGGTCTCCCTTTTTGAAACATGGATCAAGTTGACAAACCAGATGTGTACCATCCTGTCTTCCAAAGCGCAAGCTTCACATTGACGTACCGTAAACGTACATGACGCAGATGCACATGATGCAAGAGATGATCACCAGAGAGAAGCTAGCAGCGTAGTTGTCCATCAGCAACAGCCAATAGATTCCCGCCTGAACACAGACAGAACACACACACACACACTTTATTCCTAAAGCTCTTGACATGTTACCATTATTGACATGCAGGGATTGAGCTGTGTGTCTGTGTGTGTGTGTGTTCAAGGATGCATTCATGTGTGTTGGGGTCTACCCGTGTGGTAAGGGGCACCCCCAGTAAGAAACCAGACACGGCCACACCGAGGGTCACTAGAATCTTGTGCCTGATGATCCAGTCTGTGCCGATCTCGTCAACAACGGCCGTCACCAGCGTCTCCAGCAAGCAGAACTACAAATACGGCACACCCAGGGGGTCAAAAAGGAACGAAAGGTTATCTTGAAAACCAAAGCAGTTGCTTTGATTTATTTCTCTCAGAAAACTCAGTATATTAAATGACAATATTAAACGACAGAAAACGCAATATATTCTTATTGTAGTTTAGGAGCATATTTGTTCTCCTTTCTTCATGTTTTAACTCGTATATTATATATAATATAACTAAAAGCAATCTTACAGTCAAAATGAACTAAGGGCCACCTTTATACTGTATCTGTACTTTACCTACAGTATATTATATATTACAGTATATTAGAAGCAAAATCTAAACACTGCCTGTACGCACACACAGACACAGTGTGTGTGTGTGTGTGTGTGTGTGTGTGTGTGTGTGTGTGTGTGTGTGTGTGTGTGTACACCCATTACCTGCGTTCCTAGTCCCAGGAGGATAAGCATGAAGAAGAACAGCAGGGACCACAGCGGCGATATGGGGAGCAGCGTGAGGGCTTCTGGGTAGGCCACGAAGGCCAGGCCCGGGCCGTGGTCCGCCACCTCGGACACGGGCACGTTCAGGTGGAAGGCCATGAAGCCCAGGATGGAGAAGATGACAAAGCCGGCGTACACGCTGGTCGCACAGTTGGTGATGCTGATGATGATGCTGTCCCTGTGCGCAGTAGCAGAGGCAGGCGGTTCATGCTTTAAGGAGGGGGCTTTTCTGACTTCACGCTACACAACAACCCTATAAGGAGGTGGTTCATGCTTTAAGGAGGGGGCTTTTCTGACTTCACGCTACACAACAACCCCATAAGGAGGTGGCTCATAGCGTAGGTTAGATTCCGTTAGCGTAGGCTCATGAAAACACAAGTCAACAAGCAGCGTAACAAAGGGCTTCTATTCGTTTAGAATTAACAGCATTGCTTTAATTGGAAGCAACCCTGTGAAACTCAATTCTTCCCCCCCGTGCCGGCATGTGTGGTCTAGGCTACACTGAGCACACGTCAGCGCCCGAGCCACTTGGGGGTGCCGTGTGTGTGGGGGGGGGGGGGGGATAGCGGGGTTCTGACAACAATGGAGGAGAAAGTGATTGCAGTTGTTTTCTAAATACCCCAAAATGTATGACCTAACTTCCCGCTTCTATAAATATATAGGCAGGAAGGCCATATCATAGAGGCAAATTGCGAATGGCATTACCTGGTATATTTAATTCATGTTGTGGATATAAAAATATAGTATAACTTGCTGCCTGGACTGTGTGACGTTAGCTACATTTCTAGCTGCCTTCTCCTTCTCACCGCTCTTCGTCTTCAAAACTGCCCATAGCTAATCATCCATTATCGGATTCGGTAATCTCCTAGAAAAACAATAGTGCTAGCCACATGGAACTCCGCCCCTTCTGCGCGCTCTAACATGCGGAGGGCAGACTTTTATTTTCTCTGTCCTTTTCTCCTCTGCTGCCCAGCTCGCTAATCTCCACCTTAACAGGAGTCAAAATTAAGTTGAGAAGAACAAAAAACGTATCTCTGTGCCACCTGCCTGTCCCCCTCCTTATCGCTTCTCTTTCTCCCAGCTGGCCCTACTTAGCCCCGCTGGAGCCCAGAGAGTGAAACCTCCTCACTCTCCCTTTTCTCCTCTCCTCTCCTCCCCTCCCCATTTTCTCCCCGACTCTGACAGCTGTCTCAACCTATCCGCTCCTCTGCTACTTTTCCGACTTCTTCCTTTTTTCTCGTGTCTCAATTCCCATTCTCTTTCTCCTCCAACCTCTGTCTGACATGTAACTAAAAAACCGTGTCCGTTTGTGGAAAATAGAAGTAGCTTGAGGTTAAAGCCTTCTTAGAACTATCACAAGTTCTGGTGTGAAGAACTGGTGTGTTTTTCGCTTTCAGATTTCTTCACCCTAATAGGATTGCGTAGGATCACTTTGCAGCCATGAGACGTAACAGCACTGTTTTCAGCAGATGTATTTTTTTACCCTCAAAGTAAATATGCACATTTGGTGGGGAAACAAACAGTATATCTGGGTTGTGTGACACACCTGAGGCATGTACCTTTAATTATTCTGCTGCTTTCCCTGGGACTTGTAAGGACCAATGACAATGCTGATTGCAGTTAAAAGTTAAAAATGTATCAATAAAAAAGGCCTACAAGCCTACATTTTTGTTAGCATTTGTCCAAACTGGCCGCGTCATTTCGCGCCAAGCTATCCTAATGTGACCAATCACACGGCACAGCTAAACGGGAGCAGGAATCATAATGGGTGTGTATGGGAGAAGCTGGCGTGGCGCATCAAATACAGGGATGAGCAGTTTGAAGCGCTGACCTGAAGCAGTTGTTGTGGAACTTGTTGTAGGACGCCATGGTGATGAGACCCCCCCAAGCACAGCCCAAAGAGTAGAAGATTTGGGAGGCAGCATCTCCCCAAACCTAAAATAAATCAAATATCAAAACTAGCAACAGGGAATTAAGTAAAAATGTTTTTTGTCTGCTGACTGTGCCCATTATGCGCCCGTGTTTTTCTGTGTCTGGCAGTGTCAATACCTTGGCGTCCAGGACCTTCTCCCACTGGGGAGTCAGATAGTACTTGATGCCGTTCATGGCTCCTTCAAGAGTGATGCCTCTGATGAACAGGATGGTCAGGACCACATAGGGGAACGTGGCTGTGAAGTACACCACCTGCGCGCGCACGCACGCACGCACACACACACACGCACACACACGCACACACACACACACAAGTCCATCAGTTTCTCTCTCAATTGGTTATTTATTTATTCTATTTATTTGATCAATAATGGTTTAACTGGTGGGGAACATGGTACAGTTCCCACCACCCTGGGTCAACAGTCTCTTGGGTTGCTTGTGTAAATGGATCGACAAAACAATGTTACGCTGATCGAGTTCCCTATAACGTGCACTTTAGCCAACACATGCTATGTAATACCATAAAGGTGGACGGGTGGGACACAGCTTTACACAGCATCATGAAACCAGTAAGGGAGTGGTAGGTGGGTGCAACTTTGTGCTTCTATATTTGTGTGTGTGTGTGTGTGTGTGTGTGTGTGTGTGAGTGCGTGTGTGAGAGAGAGAGAGAGAGAGAGACTGACCTTGCCAGAAGACTTGACCCCCTTGATCAGACAGAGGAAGACGACCACCCAGGACACGGCGAGGCAACCCAGAATAGGCAGACGCACCTCCCCAAAATTACCAATGTCATCTGAGATGTTC
This sequence comes from Percopsis omiscomaycus, assembly GCA_027575585.1. Lineage (NCBI taxonomy): Eukaryota > Metazoa > Chordata > Actinopteri > Percopsiformes > Percopsidae > Percopsis > Percopsis omiscomaycus. Next base: position 18,127 of record JAODLI010040074.1, on the reverse strand, counting down.
AGCACGTAGTGTCTGGGGGGAGAGATGCGGCGACACCAAGGGTGAAAAGATCAGGTGGGGTTCGGTTCCCAGGAATGAAAACAGATACTCTCAAGCCGCTATGCCTGGGTACAATTAATAATTTTACGTTTTCGGGGCTAGATAAAATAAATAAATAAGTCTGGCAGGCGCATACGTCGCACTAAACATCGAGGGATGGATGACCAAACATAACATTTGCGAATGTTAACGAGGGAAAAGATGTATAGGTCTTTTGTGTCTCTGCACTGCAGAAGGCCATATTTCAAGGCGACACACAACACAATGGGCTGTTTCATATTCAGCAGACTGGGGCGAGCACAACAAGTTCGTCTTTACAGAGCTGCGAGACTGGCCCTGACCTCTTTACACAATGTATAAACTGGTCATCGCCGGCACAGTGGACTTGTGTGACCATTACAATGGTACTTATGGATCGTCTCAGATTTAGTACAATCTTACGACTGTACAACAATTCAAAGGTTACTATAATATAACAAACTGCAGTGGACTGCAGCTTGTAGTATGCGCCAAACACCCCTCTGTTAAGCATGTGGGCAAAGATGAACCAAACAAGCATACCTCACTTGTATAATCCAATGATTCACGGAATACAAGCGTTGAGAGATTTGATGGGGTGTCGCTGCAGGGGGAAACATGAAAGGCTACTTCCTCCAAAGTGTGCATGCCTTCAATCTGCTATCCTATTTGCTTTGAAACCCCTCTCCGCTGTGGTAAACCCTGCACTCAAACATCATCTGTGCACAATAGTTTGAGCATTTGTATTTACGCTATGTTGACCTGAGCTTGGCGGCTCAAATTACCCTGAAATCACATGGATCAACGATCCCTTATTGGCTAAATGGAACAAACAAGGGCTATCATAGGCCCAGTACCCACAAGCAAAAGCTTCTTCCGAGGCTACGTAACATTTGTAGCATTACAAACTTCAAAGAGAGAGACATGAGAGTGGTTTTATAAGGGCGAGGTTAGATTTGCTAGAGATAAAATGCTTGTAAAACCTTTCATGTGGACAAATGTCAATACCTGAACCATACTGTTAGCTTCTATTGGCTGCAGTGCTTATTTTCAAGACCCGTATTGTAGCAAACGTACACATTTGTTATGTATTGTTCTAATTTTTTTTAATGGGATTACATTTATAAAAGTTTATTACAAATAAATGATTGTGTGGTGTTGTCAGGGCAATGAGACCCAGTCTTCCAACTCAAATCAACAGAACAGTGTCTTGGGCGGTTCCTTACTTCCAGTACTCCTCGCTGGGGCTGGTCCTCTTGGTGCGGTTGACCACCTCGGAGACCCCCGCCACCAGGCTGCGGGTAGCGTTTGCCAGGCTGGCGTTGAGCTGCTGGTTGCTGCTCAGCACCCCGCTGCAGGCGGGCGTGTTCCAGGGGTTGTTGCAGTACGTCCACGGCAGCAGGTTGGTCATGGAGGTGAAGAAGTAGTAGAAGGCGATGCAGATGACCACGTTGTAGTAGATGCCGATGTAGGTGGACACCACCATCATGCCGTAACCCACACCTGCAGGGGCGGAGAGCGAGAGGCACAATGACTTCATAGCTGGAAGGTGGTAAACGCTGCATCTGACCCAGGCCTGAAAAAAATATGGATTCTTCCATAGGCACACAGTATGCGTACTACATTGATGCATACTACTACTGCATACAAATATAGTATGCAGTACAGCAAAAGACCGCGCTGTAATTCACACACAGCTGTGTGAGTTTCCAGGGGCTTTAAACTCACTCAGTCACGGAAGGCCAGGCTTGTCTCCTGACACGTTTGTTTCACAGGGACTTCTAAAAAGGTGGAACTCTGAAGCACCTGAGCTGAAAGTTCACATGATGAACGGCAGAGATGATAAACCCATGAGGGCCCAAATGCACTAAAACGGAAGCTTGGACAGAAAAAGCACAGTGCATCTAGCGAAAAACACTATGTGGGCATTGAGAGGCAATAGTGGTGTTTTCAATATAGGGGTTTGTTTATTCTTCGATTAGGTTACAGTCCGTTACGGAAGTAATCTACACCTTAAGATGCACCGTGTTCAATCTTGTCATTGAATGAAACATAAATGTCACCAATGTCTGGGGGACATTGTTGAGAAAGATCACTGCAGGGAATGTACACACATTTTGGGTTATAGGAGATCAAGGAACATCACATTAGCATACAGCGCAATTTCAGAAACAGGTACAATAGGCCAACAAAAGTGTTTCTTGTTGACTGATCTGGCAGAACGACATATCCAGGATTCATCTCAGTGTTATGTCACGTATTCAGTACAATAGCCTACACTGCAAATACAGGTACATGTACTGTATATACACAGTACGTGTATATGTCTGTATGTGTATGTAAATCTTCTTGAAGGAGAATATTACTATCGTCCAAAATATATGGTCTTATTGACTGTAGCACAACAATACATCCTGCATCCAGGATATCTGACCCATCCTGTGTGGTTGAACCAATGAACATTATGACTAATATGTAACAAAAGGCCAACATTCAAATTATAGCTGTAATGAAAAAACTAACAGGCAAGTACAACTGATTGTAGACACCACTGCTTTGAGGAGTCACTTCTTATATGCCCTCCCAAGAATAGTTTACCATGAACAAGACGTATGTAAATATAGATATTAAATTATTGATACCATGAACAAAAATGATGACACTATGACAACTGTATTCCATGTTCAACACACACTGAACACATACGCTTGATACTAACCTTTAAACATGGGACTGATCTTCCAGACTCCGAGACAGCCCTGGCTGGCAAATTGACCAAAGGACAGCTCCAGGAAGAACAGAGGGATGCCACAAAACACCAACATGATGAAGTAGGGCAGCATGAAGGCACCTGGACAACAGAGTTTAGCCACGTTGGACAAACATGAGGACTAGTCGAAGGTCTAGGCAAAGAAGTCCATTAAAAGGTTTTAATTCTTCTGAAAGTAGTTCAATTTTGGTAAATTTAAAACACGGTGAGAAAGAGGGATCATGTCACAATGTCAGTGATGCTTTGTGTGCTGACCTTTAGCGCAAGAAACAAAAAACAGTAGTGTAAGGACGTGAAAGATGCCGTACCGCGGTGTAATGACGTATTTGAGCACAAAGACAGTTGTTATGTTATTGTAGCAGATTGTTAGTCAGAGACAGAAGTGAGTTTAGAACTGCGTTTTTCTCTTTACAACCTGTGCACATTTTGGACAATTTTAGTAGGAGCCAGAAACGAGACATGCTAGCCATGGCTTTATCCAACTGTCCCGGCTGAGCAGAGGGAATGTGACACTGCATCTTTGTTCTGTGGCTCAGCAACTACACAGTGGATTATACCAGAGACCACGTAATCCAGGGACTAGTGACAGAATAACATGCTCTATGTTAATGTGTGTGTGTGCGTGTCTGTCTGTCTTATGGGTGTATCGCGTACCTAGAATTGCTTCTACAGTATGTGAACTAGGTCAGTGACACCACCTGACACGAGCTTGTGAGCTGCTCGTATTGTCCAGCTCACCTTTCTACTTCAAAATGTTTCGTCTGTGTTTGAGCTAATGCATTACCTACATATACCATGCACTGGTATGGGGATCCATGGATGTTAAATATACTAGACTAACCAAATATGTATTTGGAATTTAATACACAAAATTAACTATGCAACATTAACAGTGAATGTGTGTGTTGCCCTTCCAAGTAAACATAAACCTAAATGTTTCAGGTAGAGCCACAGATATTTGGGCTTTTATAAGTTAAAATAATTATTTCAATTGGCTCTTGGAAGTGAATAGCATACTATATACTCCACAATAAATAAATCTTAGCCCAGGAAGCTGAACATTGTATCGATTCATTTGAGAGCTAATACATTTATGAAAATTATTTTCTATTATACAATCAGATGCTATTGCTATTTGGTATGTAAGCCAACCTGAAAACACATTGAATACCTTAAATCCACACATAATCATAGAAATGTAGGAATAAAACAATGGTATTTTGTACAATGCTTTGATACCTTGCTTTTATTGTAGCACAGGGGATGATTAACTAATTGCTAATTCTACTCAAGTGCTAGCAGGTCTACTACAACCAGTCTATTAAAGAGTTACAACACAAACTGAGCTTTTAGAAGTCTGTACAGTTATTTCAAGAAACATCACCGTTGGCTGGTGTGGTGAATACAGCCTTGGTAGTTCTAGCATCACCCCTCACTGAACAGCTCTCACTTCCAAACAGACATTCCCTTGGGGGGAGTGGAGCGAGCAGGGAGTATATTAGACATGCTGGGTGAACTAACTAATTACATATGTTTGTGATTTGTCAATAAATGTATGATTTCCTGTCAGGTACAGGGCCCGTAGCTATGCGTAGATTTCAGTAGAGCTCAACTTCAGCCCCTGGCGCATGCACTTGGCTGTACAAATTCCGCCATCAAGCCTACGGCTCGTAGGTTTGATGGGATGGTGGAGTGAAGTCTTATAATATACACGTCATTGAAGATGCTGTCAGTGGGGCATATTTAGCAACACAAAAATCAACTTATCATATTTGAACACAAAAGTCGAACTTTAAGTAAGGCTGGGTTACAGGATATGAATATATACTGTGACAGATATAGAAACTCAACAATTAAAAATGTCACAGGAATATGTTATTCTCTCTTACCAACAAGGTTGTTCTCTCCCCATAAATAAAAAATTGGGATAAATAACGTGATATGTCTATAAACATATTGATATATTTTTCCCATTTGGCCTACCCCTATCTTTACGTCTTCTCTATTTCTGTGGTAGCCCTGTTGTTAACGCCATGAACCCAACTACAAATCCTTCCAAACCCTGTCTGGTGTAGATGTTTGCAGTCTGTACCTCCTCCATTTCGGTAGCAAAGGTATGGAAACCGCCAGACGTTGCCCAGGCCAACGGCGTAGCCGACGCTGGTCAGGACGAACTCAATCTGGTTTCCCCAGTTGCCTCTCCGCAAGTTCTCATCCTTCTTGACTGGCTCGCCTGGAACGGCTCCATTCTACAGCACAGAAATGGGAGATTAGGTGAGGTTAACAGAGGGAGCAGAATGACAGACAGATACACAGCTACATTGCCACCTTTATGTCATAATAAAGGTATTAACGTTGATGCGTGTCTGTAGTTAACACAAACCCCAACATGGTTAAAGAAAGCCACAAGAAGCATTCATTTTGAGATATGACCACAGAACAATTTCCTCAATAAACAGACTCATATTAAACCTGAGGTTAGTGAAAGCCTGACTTCTTAATTTGCCTATCCTATGACAAGTCAACTTACATACATAGTCAGCCTGAAATCAATCAGCTTTGCCCTCACACATTGATTATAGCTCGCTATATTCCCTAACAAGGCCACTGGGCAGTCCAGAACTTTCTTCTGAAGAGATAAATGCTCAAACCAATAAATACAAGTACGAGACCTCCCTCACAAAACACATACAGTGTTGCTGTTGATTTGATATCAGTAATCTCTTACAAAGGCAATTCTCTTTCTGCTCTGGTTAGCCTGGTCAGCCAGTAGTTAGGTAGGAGTTGGGTGTATCACCCTGACACGTTTAAGGATATTTCGAGAAGTATGGCCAGGCCAGTGACCCTAGCCATCACAACTCAACAGGCTTCTGCACTATTTTTACCTGAAACCCTACTAATAACATCTATATGTACCACCTAAATGTAAAATGTAAGCTTTAGGTTCCAATATTATAATTATCAATAATAACGTATTCATTATAACCCTGCATCTACTACGCCATTATAGCCCTGGTAAACATTGTAAACAATTGTGATTATGAGACTACTGATATAACCTACTGGTATTTTAATTTTTACCTTGACAGAAATAATGACAAAAAGGGGCAGCTTTGCTTAAGCAAGTAACTCTTTGTGGAAAGATTAATCCAACAGGATCTTTGAAAGGAAAATCCAATCATTATTAAATAAAAACCCACTGTATCCCCATCTGGACAGACTATTAAACACAAAACTATGATGGACCAATTCCAGCTTCATTAATCAAAGAATAGAAAATATCTAAATACAAATTATGCATTTAGGGGCAGGCTTACAGTTTGTACAATCACATTATTCAATACTGAGTCAACTTTTTTAAATTCTTCACACAGTTGTCTTTACTAGCTAGACACAACAGTTAATTTAATGACCAATATGCAAAGTAATCTTAACAAAACAAGTCTAGCCTGTCTCCTGCATTTGCCCACAAATTCTCATTCATGCTATCCACCTTATGTCCTCTCTTGCAATACACCTGGCAAAGAATCTCTTTGCATGCCTTTGCCATCCCTAGCAATCCTCTACAGATATGTCCAGGCATCCAGCCTTCATTGCATCACAGGTGGTCACACACTTCCCACCTCCATGAGGATTAGACACTTCCAACATTTCCATCCCTTTCTAGAATGTCTCTATTTTATGGCGTTGTCGGTGACTATTGCAGTTTTACTGCGGTGAAGATTCTACCTCTAACCCTTGTGGGAGGTAACCGTGGGTAATCAAGCAGAAATACAGAAATAATGACATACTGCAAGTGCATCTGGAGGCTTTGCTCAATATATGACTGTAAAATGTGGTTCAATCAGCTGTTGCAGAATGTCACTCGTTGGTTCGCTGGAAAATAGATGCTGTGGTTGAGCGCTACAGATTTGGCAGCACTTTTAGGCAATCAATCTTGCTCAAATATAGTATTATATAATCTAGCAAAATGCAGGAAATTATATTTGTGTTGTAGGCTAAAGAAGTTTTGAAAACAGTATGCAAACATTTGCAAAATGTATTGTAGATAGTCCTATATATAGTTTTGGTATTTGAAAGAGAAAATTGTTTTGAAAGAGATAGTCCGCTAAACAGGTAGTCCGTGAATGCATTTGTGCCAAAGCAATGTAAAATGTATGCACAGCTCGGTCCACTGTTGACTGTTGTTGTGACTGCAACAACTGACTGTTGTTGTGCTGGCTGAGTTAAGAGTTTTGAAAGGGGACTATAGTATTAAATGTGTCCTAGTGATCATTAAAAAAAAGATGTTGCAGTGGAAATGTAACAAACTTTGTTGTGTAGATGATGTAACGCTTACCAACACATCCCTTGCCGATAAATTTAAAGTGGTTGTATGTCTGAGCATGCAAAATGCTGCTAATAGCCAACCGCAATGATTAGGTTAGCAAGCAAGCTCGCAACTGTCTGTCTGTAGAGTAGGAGGTCTGTTCTGAGGTCAGTGCGTTGGAGCGCATCATATATGAAGTGAAATCGGCAAACTAAAAACAGCTGATAAACATTTGGTGTTGTCGTTCTGATTTCGTGCTTCTGCACTACTCCCACTGTATCTCCCGCCCTGCCTCTATCACTCCATCTGCCAGTGTCAGATGGTTCCCATCTTCTGACCTCTTTGCTAACCTCGCCTGTATGTGCCTACTATCACGCTCCTAGCTACTGCTAATTTTAATCACTGCACACACTGCAAATTCAAATGAATAAAAAAAAAGAACAGCATTTTTCTAACTTTTAGAGCCACCACCCCCAAGGTCACTTCGATAAAAATAATAAAAAGAAAAAGAAAAACTGTTGCAAAAGATATGTAATTTATGCATGATAATATTTGAATTTTGTGCATTTTGGTGTTCAGTTTGCGAATGTTTTTATCTTTCTTTTTATGTAATTTCTGTTTTTGAGTTAGAGAAGCGGCAGAAAAATACGGTTCTAGTCATTTAGCATAAGGAACTTCCTGTTGCAAAAATGCAGTGACATAACATTTACACTTTGACAACAACACTTTGATAAAACCGGCCAAACTTTAATAAGATGGTCTTAACGTTTTCTGTGCTGTATGGTTGGAAGTTGCTGGATGAGCTTACCAAAGAGCGATGATGCAATATTATTATTTTTTGTCCAGAGACCAGAGAAGAACCGCTGCGGGGACCGGATCTCACGGGGTGGTTTTTGTGCATCACTAAAACCCACACACACGCAAGCCACCCCCAATAAACACAGCCACAGTGTCAGGAGGTGACACGAACAGACTGCTTCTGTCACAAAGCCAAACATATTCATCAGCAAAAACACAAAACAAATAATTAAAAACAACCTTCGCAAGCCTTTGAGACAAACACTGCGACAGCAAAACTGAACAAACAGCGGCCATGTTCTTTGAGGCTGGCTGTGTCCGAATGCTATAGGAGGGCCAAACATCGTGTTTCTCCAGCATCCATGACCCTTCTTCTCCTCTGTATCCGGAGTGTTGGCTTGCAGATGGGCCACACAGACGGGAAAAACAACAAACACGTGTTTTGTTGATGAGAGGATGTCGTACAGTGAACCCACTGTCACAGCAGTGTGTGTGTGAGGGTGGGCCAAGGGTCTTTGGACGGGCAGCGGGATCACCCAGACTGCAGCTGTGGGAGTGTGTGTGTGTGTGTGTTTCTGTTACACTCTGCACTCCCCAGTACTGCCTGTTCTACATGTGGGACCCCTCGTGGCAAACAGGTGTGCTCCTCCTTAAGGCGCAAACACAGCCACAGGTTGACAGGTTTAGGACAACCTTCAACTCTGAGAGTTTCATCAGAGACATTCTAGACGAGAGCGGTCACTCAGGAGCCCTCTTGGTAACACCCGTGGGCAGTTATTTGGGGCTAACATACCAGGCTCCTATCTAAATGAATGGGGAGAGAGCCATAACTGCACTTTCAATGCTCACCGGGACAGAATTAGTGCATGTATAGAATCACCAGTCAAATCTGATGAATAAATACTTACAAGTTAGGTGACCACCCCCACAGGTTCTACTACGAATGCGCAAGGTCAGTGGAGACGATTGGCTCTTTGAGGGGAGGGGCGGGATATGTACATTCAACCGCCATCTTTGGTGTTACGGACTTCTTCCATAGTGTTCTATTCCGGATTCTTTAAGTGGTCTGTCTCTTCTATAATGTCTCTGGTTTCATGTCTAAACCTCCCCAGTGGAAACACTGAATATTCAGTGTGACTGTGTGTAATTGAGTGGGTGTTTTAAGAACATTGCCTACTCTAGTAACCTACATAACTCTTACATTTGACTAGCACTATGGGTCTAGATAACAGCAGCTACAAACATCTGCAGGTGAGTCTAATTCACTTTTTTATTCAATTAGTTCAATTTGGATGCAGCACACAAAAAAACACGCGCCCTATCATTAAGCATTGGCAAATTAACTGCAGTAGCGTACAAACTGAATTGAAAGAAAGTTGGCCTCATGCCCGAGTGGACAGAACAGGGAACATCAAGAAGACCGAGGGAACATTAAGAACATATAGACGCCCCCGCGCACATAATCTCCTCTGGCGCTAGAGTGGCGTCCTTCAATCTCCCGTCTGACACATACATCTGTCCATGTGGCATCATGCACACACACCCTCAACCCCCCCCCCCCCAACCCCCTTTCCCCCGCCCAGGTGTTCCAGCCTGTGGTGTTGACTCCCAGGGGACCTTCGGTCAGTCAGTCAATGAGACAGACAGAGAGACACTCGTCCCTCTATCCTTCAACTTGCCTCGCTGGGACCATCTGTGCTTTATGTAAGAGCACACATGGCCTCTCATGCCTCCCTATATTAACTCTTCATTTTGCAACCCTCTCTCTCTCTCTCGGCCGCTTCCTTCTCCTTCCCTCCCTTTATCTGTCTGAATGTACACGTCTATAGCTATCTAGCTACCTAGCCAATTAGCTGTGTATTGACAGCTATCCATTCATGTGGAGCCAATTACCAGCTTATCACAGTATATTTGAATACACCACATTGTTTCTAAAGGGCAATGCTATGAAATGATGCAAATTTTGGTTCAGAAATGTATCATACCGTCTTTGTTACATGCTGCAGTCTGTTGAACTTCTCAAACATACAGAAATAAACACAATAGCAATATGTTCATCTTTGCGGTGCAAAGTTTGTAACAATCTAAAACAGATAATGATCGTTCAAGTTTATTTAGAGCGCATGTAAAGCGGAGTGATACATGTAGGCCAGTGCTATTATAGGCCCTACATCATATTACTTGGTCAGAACTAACTGTTAATTAATTCAGCGGTTGCTATTCTCACAGCATGTGTCAGAAGGATAGATTAACGATTTGATTTTAGCCTCCGTTCTTACAGGATTCCATACCGCTAAATAAACGCTCAATAAACGCTCAATAAACGGTTTTCACTGTGGGTGAGAATGTGCAACTAAATAGTGAAACGTGGTGGATTTCAGGCCACAGCGACTTCCTTTCAATCACATTCGAAGGAACTTTGGGGATAGGTCAATGAGAGAGAAATGCTGATTTGTCACAACCGAAAGAGCCACATTGGACCGCAGGGACGCTCCGGCAGGATAGCATGGTAGAAGGTATTTAATCCCTCAGAGCATCGGGCTCTGCACACTGCTCTTCAGCCCAGTTAAAAGGCTGCACACACAAACAAACACACATGCCTTTTTTTGATGACAAAATCTGGACCTCTCAAAGCAGTCTTTGCTGACAGCTGCAGCCTTCTTGCTAAGAAATGCTGTCCACTGGAGTGTAAATCACACACACACACACACACACACACACACACACACAGTGCCAGACAGAAGAGCAAGTTCTGAATAGTGAAGTCTCCAGCTGCAACATACATTTGTTTTTTCTCTATTCTATTTTGTAGATAAAAAGATGTATTTGAAAATATTAACTTGCTTTACTGTCTTCCCCCCAGATAGTATCTGAATCCACGCGGTCTGTAACCTATAATCACCTATAAAATATTTAATACAGACAATGCCATAAGCATCTCAACACTCAGAGTGACCGTAATGATTATTTTCACATCTTTCTGGTGGCCAGATTAGAAAATCAAGCAAAAAATAAGCAAAAGTCGGACTAACATATTTGACCTGCTTTAACTTCAGTTCACTTTGGAGTCAGATGGAGTAACGAGAGAAAGAGGAAACATCTTATCTTTTGCTCTTGGCAGTCTGGAGACATCTGTCCAAATACTAAAAGGCAAAGGGTCAAGAGAGATGATACCTTCTTAAAACGTATGACCTAGAACCTAAACTTACAGTCAGAAAACAGAAACCTTTGTGTGTGTGCTATTGTGTTAACCTCAAACAAACTGACCTTCTCAATAACTACACTATTAAGGCAAATAAGAATAAGCGAAATAGAGCTTTAGGTAAATGAGTGGGATTTATTAATTGATTGTATCAGCTAAAATATGAATACAAATTCCCATCAATTAATCTTTCCCATCCATGGAGTTTCAATGTACATTCTGTACGCCATCTACAGACTTTCTGACAAGCATTAGACTGCAGTGTAACGGAGCATTGGATGTTACATTACTAAACAATTGGGTCTCGCTAAATGGATCAGATCTCGGCTGACCGTAAATATTAAGTCAGACCAGGAACTAAAAATGTTGATCGGACACCGCTACAGAGAAAGAATATCTGAACAAATGCACAATGTTGCTGATGTCTCACATCTGCAGCCTACATATCACCTCATCAAACAGTAGGTAACCAGAAAGGCTACAGCCATCCACCCTCTCCTTTCACATTCAAGCAGCCAACACCCCAAAGGGTGAAACTTAAGAATGAGAAGAACAAATCCCTCCTTAAACGACCATGAACTACAACACCACACTGGAGGTGTTTATTAACAACACCCCTTCCCCAAATTGCAAACTTTTCAAAAGCCACCGTTAGGGGGAGGCCCCCAAACACCTAAAGTGGCACACGTAATCTCCCTTGCTTCACCTCAGCAAAGTTTAGTAAACATGTCTGTCTGCGATGACTGAATCCCCTCGGCTATTATCGGACAAAAAAGCCCACCGGATCCCGCCTAAGAACGGGCTCCTCAAAGCTCTCTTTATGAGCGAGACGTGAGGTGAGAGTAATAGGCCTAAAGACGGCGTCGGCCGTGGCTTCTCAACCTGCTACCACCAAGGGACGCATACCACGGGCTCCCATTGGGCAAGGGCTGAATAACTCCCCTCTACGGCTGATTAATTGAGACCAATGGAGGGGTGTTAGGAGGAGGAGAGAAGAGGAGAAGGAGGAGGAGGAGGAGGAGAGAAATCCGGGCCCAGTCAGAGAAAGGGCGGAATAGATGGCCGCCCAGAAGCTATGGGTCACCTACGGGGTACAACGCCCACATCCATTCAGCGAGACTGTCAGTTTGTTTGGTCGTCACTCATAAAACCAATCAGTCATGAAAAAGAGTCAGTCAACATGTTAGACTAGTTCAATTAGTGAGCCAATCTGACATCCAGCCAGAAATAGTTAATTAGACACGCAGAAACGCGGCGCAGATTTCAACACACACTAGTTGATTGAGGTATAGGGCCCCCCGGAAGCTCAGCTCACGAACCCACTGTGGCATGCCCCTGTATGGACTGGAGGCAGTTGGCTTGGAGTCTCACGTATCCTTGAACTGGTTCCATGGTCTAAATGTAGCTATTCATGTGGAGTCAAACAGTACAATAGACCGTGACTTTTTACACTGTTTAGTTAGTGTATCGCACATCTTAGATGCCCTGGAAGAGTTGATCTCGTCCCAAGGTTTCTTCCTCCCTTCTAGGGATTTCTTCCCCACCCGATGGGAGGATAAGGTACAGGGGCTGTCTTTCCATGTGAAATGTGGGCCTGTGCAGCCTTTCAAGACTGAAATTCGATTAAGTGCTACATACATAAATAAAATTAATAAAATGTTTGAAACACAACAATACATGAAAGTGTACCTTTAAAAAAATACAATGAAAAACAGAACTAAGAAACAAAACCAAGGAACAATGCAACTAGAGAGATGGTCTGACTATTTTCATTTGCTTTTAGCTTCCCCGTCATTTTAACCAAAATGATGGGGAGCAATATAGTACAAGTAAGTCCAATGACATACCTTCTAGCCAACCCAACTTCCTCAAAGCAGCCCGTCTTATCGATATCACGCTGGTGGCTTACCTTATCCATACTTAGGAACTTGATGAGACTGTGGCATCAGCCCCTAAAAGTCCCGATTCCTGAGCAGCTGTCCCCAACAAGCTGTGTCTCTCAGAGAGTGGAGGACTGTGCACAGGAACACACGCGTGGACTGGTCTCTCTTCGGGGGTTTGTGAGAGAGGAATGCGGGGGCAGGGGTGGAAGGGGATTGGTTGGATGGTGGCAGGCCAAAGGGCAGGGTCTAGAGGTGGTGCTGGGGCTTAGGGTCAACAATGTAGTAGTTGCTGCTTGCAAGTGAAGCTGCCTTTCAGTCAGAAACAGAGAAGCGTGTGTGTGTGTGTGTCATGTGTGTGATCAAAGGGAACAAATGAGGTGTTATTCTGCGTTACTAAGAAAAAAACCCACAATCAGCAGCAATCACACCTCTCTTCAGTACGGACGGTGGTTGGTGCACATGCTTATCAGCTACATTTAAACTGTGTATGGAAATCCTCCAGTGCCATTCTTACTGCCCGTATCTGCAGATTACTGTCCGTCTGACTCTCTCTCCCCCTCCCTCTGAAGAGTTGGATGGCAGCAAACTGTCAAAACATCAGGTAGGATAAGCTCTCAATCCAATTGGGAAACAGGCAGTCTCTTTAATGAAACAATGGGATTACAGGCGAGCGGATGGAGCGAGTGGGACGACGAAACAGAGAGATAGCGAAAAAGAGACGAGAAAGAGGCTGGAAAAACAAATATAGACGGGGATGGAAGGAATTTGAGAAAGTCAAAGCGGGGACGGGGTGTTGCTGTGCGCAGGCATTAGCCACGCGCCCTCCCGCTCGGCTTAACAAGTTCATTTAATTAGAGTTTCATCGGGCCTGGCTGTGAAGTGATGCATAATGCTGGCCTGCGGAGCTGTTGGCCTGGGCAAGATGTTCACCTGCACCCCATGTGCAGGCACAAATAGACAGAACACACTTCAAATCATACTGTACACGGACACATACTGTAGCAACACACACTCTGGTAACGGGCCCGAGCGCTCTCTCACTCTAAAGACAAGCGAGCGAGCGCGCACACGCGCGCACACGCGCGCACGTTATCAGCCTTTCGCTCTCTGCCTTTTCTGTGCGTCTGATAACACCGTGAGCTTGCCGCTTCAACAAGCACCATCATCAGCTATCTTCCTGCCTTTCTTTCACACACCCTCCCAACCTGCGACAAAGACGCGTGCATAAGCCCCATCAGCCTTTTCTCCACAAGCCCTCTCGCCGCGCACGGCTCCCTCTCCACACTGTATCTCGCCGAGTGTTGCTTCCCCTTCGTTAAACATGTCTGCAAGTGGAGAGGAAATGCAAAGCAATGAACGTACACTGTAGAATGTACAGTACGTTTTTTTCCATTTGTTAATTTGTGTGTTGGACAGTTAAAGAAACATAAAATCAGTGTCCAGTACATGGGTTTCGAAGATGCTATATTTGAGTATCTGCTGCTCAGTAACAAGGCAGCATGGCTCCGCCCACCTTCAACCCAAGATGAGGCCAAAAAACTTAAAACGATAATCACTCGCACTCATTGAATCATCAAACCATATGAATTACATACGGATATGCTATTGAGATGTTTTGAGTTGGTCCCGTCTATTAAATATTTGACAGTTGAACTGTTGCAAGTCTCAACTACAAAAAGAACAAAGTTGGCCAGCAATAGGGAGAAATGCAATTGGCTATAAGGAGAAATTAATTTACATTTTAAACACTAAAATATAAGGAAACGTATTTGCCACTTACACTCACTGAAGTTAAACATCACTAATTCAAATACAAATATAGTCATTCATCAGCTATTCATCAGTTAGCATGATTATTTGCATGTCTACAGTGTGGCTTTCCTTTACATAGTGTAACTATTTTTAGCTTAAAGCTAAACTGTATGCATGGGACCCAACCTAAGTTGCCCGTGGCTAGGCCAACATACAGTACCTATAACCATTGACTGACAACCCTGGTAGACTTGTAACATCCTAGTTACTTTTTAATGGTTTTTCAAATCCTGTGGGGAGCACCACTGCTGAATTGCTCCAGCATGTAGTGAAGGATTAAACATGTATAGAGACAATTGTCTCAAAGTATAATAATAATAATTATTATATTATCATTAAAATAAATGCATATAATTCTGTCTAATTTTCTCATTATACTAAACGCGTTTCTTTTTAAATTATGTAATTTATGGGAAAATATCTTGGTTGTTTGTCTAATCTGCATGTTTAGCTTGACTCTGGTTGGGCTCGAGGCATGTGTTGCAACCTTCTCAGAATTTGACCAGTGCTGTTCCCAAAGCCTGGGCGCGAGAAATGCTGCCCTATGTCACAGAAGGCTTCAGGCAGTTCAACCTTTTTGGCCTTAACATACTTTACACATGCGCTTTATTTGCACCAACATAAATACATGCATGGGTCTACTATTGGGTCCAATATGGGGATCAATGTTGTAATTTCATTACAACAAATTAAGACATACGACTGGCCTTGGAGGTAAGGACTGGTTGTAGGGACTTTTACCCAATGGGCTTAGCAGGCGAGGGCTTTTTGAGGTAGTGTGTGATTATAGCTTAGCCTACTAGTTTCCACAACTAATTTTACTTGCAAGCTAGTGCAGCGAGTTTAAGTAAATAAATCACTTACTGTGTCAGCACAAATAATGAGTGAAAAAAAACAGTTTATATCGGAGTTATCAGTCTATGTGGCTCCTCCCCGTCATTCATCATCAATTGAGTTCTATTCAGCGCAGCCAAAATGACAAGAACAACAGAACGAGAGCAAGTTTTTAACAAGCCCAATGGAAGTTCTCACAGTGGTGCACCATGGCAAAGTCTGACCTCCGGCTCAATGACTGCTCACTCTCCTTTTCCTCGTACCCTTTACCAGCTGTCCAAAGATCTGTTATTTTTTGGGGCCCCATGCTGGGAAAGAGTAAGGCATTATAAGGGAAAGGCACCCTGCAGGCGAGCAGTGAACTTCCCGTTGCCTTGGCTTGACCTGTTGCACATAACTCTCGTCAAAAGAGTCAGGACAAGTCAAAAGGGAGCCACACCCTTAAATAAGTAAATCATTCATTTTAAACTGAAAATACTTGTAAATGCCCCCCCATCCCTTATCCCACTCCTGAGCAACAAAAAGCAATTGTTTTGATTCATTTCTATAATTGAAAGACACCCAGCTACACCACTCACTATTGTATTTCAATTGTGCATAAATCTATCATTTGTTAAAAACAATACAAAAGCGATGATACAACAACAACTGCTACTAGTAGTGACAATGAATAGGAAAAGCCAGCCCAAGATTACTTTCTGTTCAGTTGTGCCAATCTATCAGCAGTCAGACTGCTACAGTAGCTAGCTAGCCAGTCGTGCGTACGTTCTTCCAGTCAATCACTTATCGTTGAGCCTTTCAACGCGCCTGTCAAACTGGCACCCATCTATTCCTTTATCCACAGAGCCAGTAACCCATACGGAACAGCCAACAAACCCTCCATCCAGTCAGTCAGTCAGTCAGTCAGTGTGTCTGTCAGTGTGTCTGTCAGTGTGCAGTGGGCTACTGTGTATCTGTGCCTCTGTCAGACAGCTGTGATCCCAGAAGCTGCTTAACTTGGTTGGAGAGAGACTGGAGCCTGGAGCTACCACAGGGAGACAGAACGGGCACAAGCAAACACACGTGCACACACACTCTCTCTTTATCTCTGTGACACACGTGTTTGTCACGTGCTTGTTCCCTCACTCTCCAACTCTCGGTGCAATAAACACGCCTACTTTGCACTTCCGCTCTATAAACCGGCCAGAGCAACACCTGCACCCAAGATTGTGTGTGTGTGTGTGTGTGTGTGTGTGTGTGTGTGTGTGTGTGTGTGTGTCCCCATGGGCCCCTGCTGCTGGATTCCTGTGCTGGGTGTAATCTAATAAACAGCACATTGCATGACACGGATATTTAGCAGTAAATCTCATTTCAGCATGTTTGAATGCGTGCTCCTCATAATCCATGTTTTTATAGTAATTCGGATATATTAAAAATATTTCACGGTTTTCATTATTTTCAAATTATTTTATGGGGCAGGATGGGTGGTTTGGGTGGAGGATGCTGGGTTCCATCCCTGACATGCCTACCTGTAGGCATCCTTGAGCACGATGTCTAACCCCTACCTGCTCCTTAATACGTGTGATTTTACTCGCTTTGGATAAAAGCTTGTGTCAATCTTTCAAAGCTGTTTTTCCCCCCTCAAAACTGCGAACATTTCATGCTAATTGATGATCAGTTGAGCTGGGAAAAGTAGGCAAATTATGTAATTATTCGACAGTATCACCAAACGAATGCAGAGATTGTATGTTCATTTGCAATTAGCGTGATTACGTCTTAGCACTGACATGCAATCACACAGTCAGTGGCTGCAAATCATTTGACACGGAAGAAGAAAGAAATAGAGATCATTTTACCCAACATGGAAATCTGAAACGTAAAACCGTGAAAAACTTTATTTGGTTTGCCCCCACCTTCCTCACATAATAATATAGAACTAACCTATCCTAGAACAACACACCGATGTAACAATCTAGATATTGAAGCGTTATCTGGCCCCTTTCATTTCTCTCAGTAAAAAGGATGTCAGAGCCAATCAGAGGTGTTCACCAAGCAATTACCAGATTCATCTGAAGTCCTTATTACTACAATTACTACTCAGGCATGCCTTGAATTCTCAGACGATTGTTCTAACACCATGAGGTCGGTCTACTGCAGAGACGATCTGACCCATGTTACAACAAAGGAAACGGAAAGAAGTTAAGATCAGAGTGGGAAGACATTTGTTTTTACAGAAAAAAGGAGGAGAACAACCTTGTTTACAGTTGCCAAGTAGTTTTTTGTTTTATTGTTTGAAAAGAACACATATTACTTGTCATGTCCAAAGTTTGATTAAGTTTGTAAAAAATCTTGTGACCAAAACAACCAATATATCAAAGGTGATCTGATGCATTTCTGTTTTGTTGTTATATAATAACATAATTTATAAAAATAATATATCATAATGTAGCACCAATCAAAGAGAAATATATATATATATATAT